>CAXKVY010010315.1:0-43444 GCA_964058915.1 Tetropium fuscum
AAATCCTTTGCTGCTACCCGCATGAAGTATAATAAATCGTTTTCCCTCGTAGCCTTCTGGTTTACGCACACTTTTTTTTTATTCATCCTGCCACGATTTGGTTTGGTTTCCTTTTGCGAATATCCAAGTTTCGTCCAAAAATATTAACTGTCTAGAAGTATTAGAATTTAGATTTGCCATGTAATTTCTTAAAAACTCGCATCTCAACAATACTATATTCGTCTTTTCTATTAACGCTCTTCTGCTGTCGTCTTTTTTATATTTAAAGCCTATGTTGGAAAGAAGTTTGCTTATTGTACCAATATTTGCATTCAGAATGTGTTTGTCTGCAAGTTGCTCCTTCAAACTTCTAAGTGTGACATGTTTTTCTAAAAAGTGTTATTATGAGTACCTATCTGCTACTTTTAAAATCATTTCTTACTTACTTTCACTGTACAGGTTGTATATAACATTGCGAACTTCCATTTTGGTGCCTTCAGGTAAATCGTCTGTCTTTCGGTTTAATCGAGGCTTGTATTTTGTTTTGTTTGCAGCTTCGGGTCGTTGAGATGTTTTGATGCTGCAAACTGTACGCAAAATAATGCCTAAAGCATCAGCAACACGCTGCAAAAAAGTTTTCAATAAGTATTGATAAGTATATTATTCTAGTTTTCCTCGTTTACCTCTTGAACTGCATTAACAGAAACTAAAGGGCCCATGTTCTCTTTTTCAGCCGCGAAATATTTAAGTAAATTGGCAACAAGTCCCCTTGCTTGCGAATTTAACCTTTTTCCAGGCATTTTTAGGTTATAGTTCTTAAAAGAACTGATTTTATTTTCACTCTTGTATGTCATAAAAAAAAGAACAATAAAAGGAAACAATTATATCCGCGATATACACTTTACAACTTGTCTACCCAATAAACCATACATTTGCACCACAAAAAAATCAAAAGAGAACGAAAAAAGCAAAAATACGACAACACTATACCACAAAACAAGATGTTTTGTGGACGCTACTGAATTAAGCTGTCAGAGTAATATTGACAAGCGCTACGACTACTATTCATATAGACGTATCTTTTTAATTCCGTTTCAATTTATTCGATCGTATCGATCGCGTGTCTTAGCGGCTCGATGACATACGTAACCACATAGCTTGCCTATATAATGCGTTTAGCATTCTCACGTATGTCCTAGCTAATTTCATACACACGCAAAGATTCATTATACAAACATAACAATAACTATCGGCACAAATAACCGGCCCGTCCTAGCTCATAATAGTCACTAACCTTACTATAACCACCTATAACATCCAGTCTGACGCATACAGCTGGCATGTGATGTCATCCGCCTAGTCTCGCTCGCGGGAGCATTTTCCTGGCCTCGCTGCGTTGAGGTAATTGCTATTACGAATAACGCAGAAAGTAAATAACTATTATTTTTTTTAACTTTATATGGGCTTATAATACCTATAGATCTATCATGTTCAGTTGAAAGCAAAATTTTGTGCACAGATCTATTGCACTTTCTGCGAGAAATATCAGTAAGTAAAAAAATATTCAGAAAACGTGTTAGGTACTGGCTTACTTTGGCTTACAATCCCAATCTATGAAATCGTCATCATTATGGTCTAATTATTCCATGTTAAGAACAACTTTAACCGTGAAGCACAATATCGACAACAGTCTCTATACTAAGCTAATAGCGTTTTTAAAGAAATAAGCAGTGGGATATAAACCCAAAATATCTAAAACATTCACGAACGATGAAATACAAAACTTTATCCGAATAACATCTGATAAAGAATTTTTGCTTAAAAAGGTAATACATTTATATATTTTTACTACGTCTATGGCAATCATAATTTTTGCGTTTAATAATGCTGTTACTTTCAAAATTTATTATTTTCCAGCTGTCTGTATTTATTCTGAGAGTTTTGTATACATGAATTAGCAGCAGCCTTCTTAACGTTGTTTATTTCGTTGTTGTACTTATAGGAGGTAATTATATAAGCCGCTTTATTAGTAGGATCCTTTGTTATGGTATACACTTGTCTGTTTGGTTTCTTACAAGCTTCATCTTTGGTCATTACAACTTTTTTGAGACAACGAAATTTTCGCCCGGATACGTCGAAAATCGTGCCGTCCAAAACCGTCCAAAAACGTGCATTTTAAGGTTTTCAATCGCGCATAACTCGAAAAATATCGGT
This sequence comes from Tetropium fuscum, assembly GCA_964058915.1. Classification (NCBI taxonomy): domain Eukaryota; kingdom Metazoa; phylum Arthropoda; class Insecta; order Coleoptera; family Cerambycidae; genus Tetropium; species Tetropium fuscum. The sequence continues at coordinate 2,194 of CAXKVY010010315.1, forward strand.
ATATCGAAAGAACTTTATAGATAATTTTTTAAACAAAATTTGTCCATCAATCCATTTCCTGGGTTATTTTGAGAGAAAAAAATTTTTACCGCCGAGAAATGTCACTTTTCCTCACTGAGCCATCCCCAAACTACTCATTAAATTTAACGTCAATCGGTTAAGGTTCAAAGAATTGGGAACGAAAAACCTTGGCCATAGATAATGATAATAAAAAAATGCCCACATCGGAATGGAATATGTATAGGGCCGTGCTTCAAAAAATCATGTCTTTTATTATACATGACCAAATGTATCAAATCGGGCATCTGCAGACTCGGAAATTATTATTTTTTCAGAAAAAAAAAATAGATATTACAGAATTTTTTTAGGGGTATTTTTTTATTACATTATTTTTTTATTTTTTTCTTTGTCTAAATTCATCATGCAATTCTGATTTCGACGAAAATTGTAGATCAAACCCCAACTTTGGCGCGACGTAGAGCGGAAATTATTGGTCGCAAAAGAAAAATGCAATTGTAAACAATCAAACCATTGTTCTCTACATATTTCATTTGAACTTTTTTTCGAGAGCACTTACCACAACGGCGCTGTTTCCCGAAAAGCGTCACGACGCATAGTTTTCATCCCCCACCCCTTAAGCGGCAACCCCCCGAGGTCGCAAACTCATGTGTACCATCAGGGGACCTATGTCTACCACCTCACCAAATTTCATTTCTTTCCGAGCTTTTGCGAATAGAACCCTTTTTCGTACCCTATGCTTGGGCTATTCGTAAAAATCGTTTACACAATAATTGTATTATAGAACTAAGTTTTTCCAAAACGTTTTCTTAAATATATCTATTTGTAAAATATTTAATAAGGAACAACAACATTTAACTATAACAATTAATGTTTTTTTTTTCAGGTGGGTTCTTCATTAGGGGTTGATTTAATTAAGTGTAAGTATATACGTATTAGGCTAATAAAAGCATACTATGTTTCATTCTAATAATTATAATATCTGGTACTAATTATTGTTAATTCAGATCGTCAGTAAAATAGTTGTTCAGGAAATAACTTCTTGACATTAGGCAACACTCAATAATCTTAGTTATTCAGGGACTATCCCTTAATCTTAGTTCATAGACAGTTAATGCCATACTTCATCCCCTCTCTTTTGTTTTAAAACCATAGTTGCCCATTGACACTCATCCTATATACACCTACTTTCAACTCCTCGTCGTATTGCACGCGAAAATAATAATTGTTATTGAAACATTATTACTCCACCTCAACTACCCTTTAACCCATCCATATAATACCAGTGCTTTTACCCTATTGTGCAACGATTCACCTGGTTCCACCTGAAGATACAAGGAGGCCTCCAGCGTATAGAAGACAACACAGAAAGGTATTTAGCACTTTCAATTTCCCCCTTATATTTACTTCCCCCCTATGTTTTTGTCAACGTTAGTTGACTGGTCCTTCGGCTAATAAAATTGAACCTTTTAGTTGTAATTAATTATTATAACAAATCTCAATCAACAACAATAGTTTTTTGTTATACCATTCTGCGTTATTAAAGAAAAACCCATTCCTTCTTAAATCCAATATGGCGGTTGACACTATAAACGAGTTAATGGCTATAAAGTTAATATTATCCACAGCTTTTTTCGGGTTAAATCCAAAAATGTTGTTCGTAGAGAATGTTTAATAAAAATTTAAAATTAGCGTTTTAAAAATAAATTCCCCTGAAATTGAAGATGATTTAATAGCCTCGTCCTCGCAGAATCTGAAGTCATAGTCTTTCGTCTGCAGCAAAGCTAAATTAGTTATTTTCAAAAACATATTATATAAGTATACCTCATAGACATATTAATACGGGGAGACCCAACGGTTAATTCATAAAACGCTGAAAGAGGCGATCTATTATTGTTCTAAAAATTGCAATGTGTGCGAGAGAGAAAATGAAGACAGCTGCTGCGGCGGTGTCCTTTCGGCAACGCCGCTTCGTGTCTACGAGCCCATCCAGTGGCGTGTCTACTTATCTTTAATGAATGAATTAGGGTAAACTGCATAGTTACATAAGAAACATATACTGAATACTCTGTATCTAAACGTTGCAATAAATCAAATGAAAATAGAAAACATTCAGAGCATAGTTTAATTCGTGTACATTAGGATAATAGTTAGTAACTGCAATAAAACTTTGTCATGTGTTTTATAGAAATTTATTTATAATTTTAATGCGAAAAGTAGTTATTGGACGTATTTGTTAGTCAATGGACGGTTTAATATTAGTTATTGGACACATTGTAACTAATTTAAATTCTACAAAAAAAGACACTTTAATAGGTGTCTGACCACTTAGTAAAAATTTTCCTTGCGTGTTTGTTGAAACAACTCATAAAGTCTGTCTATTTATTCTTTCTCTTCCTCCTCGTTTTAAATTATTTCATTGTCAAATTCATATTGTTCATTTTCAATGTCGCTGTCTTCATTCTCTGAAATCTCATAATTTTCTGTATTGTAGCATATGTGACATAGACATGTCATCACCTTCTTCTGGAATGTGAACATGGTGTTTAGGGGGAACACAACATTTATGTCAAAATTGCTTACAGCTGTCATATAATAAAATGACCATCATATATTTAAGAATTTTAATCCTACATTCAAATTCAGTTATTATAAAGTAAAGCTATTACTCGACCTATTATAAATGCAACAATCTTAATAATATAAGTGCTGTATTTAAACTAAGAAATCGAAAAACGTCTAGATTTTTCATTCGAATAAAATAAGAAAATACTATAACTAAAATAAAAACACAACATACTTTTGGGATTTACAAAATTCATAAATGTATATCATACTAAAGTCAACTACTATAAATATAAATAATAAAATAAAAGCAACATTTTTTTTCAAATTCTATAGACTAACATATCAAGGCAGTTCTATAAAAAAAAGTTTCTAAAATTTACAAAATTCATGTAATATATACAATAAATCAAACTTAGTTAATCAAACCTACTATAATTATTGAATCTATTAATTCCTAAATAATATAAGTTTTTTATTCAAACTTCTTATTCTATTTCACCTATAGAAAAAATAGAAAACACAATTTTTTTTGTTTCATAATAAATACGTATTTTGAAAAATGTTTTCAATACCAACTTGACCAATTGAATATGGTGGTCATTCAGTAGTTCATCAACATACATAGATGGAGATGAAAATGAGATTTTGCATCACCAGAATAACAATAATTTTAAATAAATATCGCACATTGATTATGTACCATATAAATTACATAATAAAAATTAATGAAATAATTATTGATTAATTATTGCAGTTATTGCAAATATAAAAGATTCATTTTTATTTTCACGCCGCCCCTGGCCAAGCCAAGCCGTTAAAACATGTAGGTAACCTTAAAAATACTTTACTTACCGATGAAAAGTAACATTTTCCAAACTTAAATGATCCACCCTTTTAGAAACCATACAAGAATGCACCGTAGTTACACACTTATTGTTCACCTGAATCGCAATAAATACAAAGATTCGTAGAATACACTTAAGAAACCAAAAGTACAAGCTATGGCGTTGCGGCAACCTCGCAAATTTGTTTCCATTGATTAATAGACATTAGTAAAATTCATCAAACGACGTTGCCGGTGTTGAGATTTATGTCTCAAGGCACAGTATAGTTTCGGTTGTCTATGGTTTTCACCATATATTATTAACGCAATAAGGCAATACAATAGATTACTTTTGTCAAGAAGCTGTTTTAATTAACATTTTAGTATTAAAATGAATCAGATTCGTTGAAATTGTCAAATTATTTGAACATCTCTTACGGTATTCAAAGACTTCAAGTGAATTTCACAGTAAGCCTGGAAAACGTGCTGTTCGGGAAAAAAAGACGGACGACAAGGATGGAACGATCTTGGATCGGCCAAAAACGTAAACAATTCTGTCTCTTGTATTAATACGTCTATGGTATACCTACACACCCGCGAAGAAAGTCAAGAACGCCAGAAGCAAGGCTCTGCCGGTGGGGCGCATTAGCCAGGACTGTTGAACGCCAGGATCAGGGGAGGCTGCGTAACATGTGACACTGACCACATCTGTGGGGAGGGTCACGTGAAATGCGCTGCCTAGCACTTACGAGGCGGTCTCGCTCTACATAGATATTAGGAGTAAAAAGTGATGGTACCACTCGGCCCCCTTCTATCGAGGTCACATCTTTTGCCAAGAATATTGGCGCGTATAAGTATGCCGACATAAATAAATAATGTACCCATATTACTCCAAGCTCACATGACCCAAATCATACCTCATAAAATACCTAAAATAAAGAAGGTTGAAATAACTAAACATTTTAAAACCGACGTACTAAGTTGCATTTGTCATTTTCATTTTTGGTAATTTTTTTAAGGGAACAAAAATGAATTAGTTTTCAACACAAAAACCTAGCTGCACTTTATACACTTGAGTGAGAATAATTTATAATTTAGTTAATAAACAAGCCTGTCTGAGAACTTTGTTAATTAACACCTGACATTTTTTTCAATTAATTAATATTCACTATGAAAATACATCATTCCATCAATACCTTTTGGCATTGAAAAATTATATTTACTATGTCAGACTTAATTTTATGTAGCATACACGTATTAGATTTTAATATAGAATGTTATGTATGATTGTATGAACGCTGTCGTAATAAAACACCTTTTTGTTTTTTTATAATAAAGTTCGCGACCTCTTTTATGCACTAATAATACTGATATGTGAGTATTATTTTCAAATCAGTCATGAAAAAATAGTAATCAAAAGAAAGTTCAGTTCAAAAATAATGTATTTAGCAAAATATTTAAATGAGTAAATTATTCAATTTAAAATTTAATACATTTGTATATTCAACACCCGGTAACTTAACACTACTTTATTATCTTGCTAATAAACACTAGAAAGAACAAGAAGATTTCAACCGGCGCGCAGTGGGCCACAAACCTCTTAAAATGTGGTGAAAGTTTTAAGTTAGGTTTTATTTTTTTTTGTTATAAAACGCCTAAAACAGGTTTCAAATTTCCGTAAATGTTTAGTTCTTTTAAATTTTCCAGAATAACTTATATTATTGAAATTGTCTTTAGGACACAACTTTACCGGGACAGCACGGTTAAGTTATATAATGGTCCAGCCACAATCTATTCTTATTAATGAATTTTGATTTTGTATGAAAAACTTTATTCCATTTTTGTGTAAATTGGTTACTGAAATTCTTTGTTTTGTTTTATTTGTCTTTTGGCAGATTGGACAAGTTACAGACAATAGAGTATTCGAAATCTCCCTGACACCTTTTCCCCTTTCGAAAATATCTATTTTTCGCTTTCGATGAGATCGTACCTCTATAAAAAAACGGCTTATATTTTGACTTTTTTTAGTAAGAAAGAGAAGATACAATATTGACAATTATTTATTATTATTGACTTTCTATTCACCATTTTAGAAAGAGGTTCATAACCACGCCATTGTTTAGAATTTTTAACACTCGGAGTAGTTTCCACAAACACCAAAACACTTTCACTTCGCTCGACGCGCGTTTCGCCAACCAAGTTGGCATCATCCGGAGACGATTAAAACTAATCTTAAATTACAAAATCTACCATATTTATACTATTTTTCCGGTGACGTCACTAATGATATCACCGTGAAATTTACGCGTGACTAATCACGCTTCAATGAGCGGTTGCTAAGCAACGCGTAAAGCGGGTTACGGTATGATATCACCGTCAAATTTACGCGTGACTAATCACGCTTCAATCATCGGTTGCTAAGCAACGCGTAAAGCGGGCCATACGGGATAGGTCCCTTGTCGCTATTCATACTACTATTACACTTTACAATTTCTATGCTCTCAAATGCATCCAACTGTCTATTATTGGTCACATTTCTAACTAATCTTAAATTACTAATATCTATTCTATGATTGTTGTCAAAAGCATGTTGTGCAACACTAGACTTATCTGTTCTTCCATATTTTAGATGAGCCATATGTTCTTTAAATCTGGTGTTAATTGACCGTCTCGTTTGTCCAATATATTTTCGATCACAATCATTACAACTAATTTCGTAAATCCCAGACCTTTCATTTGGAACAATTTTATCCTTTGGATTGTCTAAAAGTTGTTGTAATTTGTTGCTCGACGAATGAATCGCTGTTATACCCACGTTTTTGAAAACCTTACTCAAACCATGAGTAAACCGGGGTTCGTACGGGATGGATACATATTTTGGAGCCTCTATGTCCTTTTGAAAGGTCGTAGAATTACGAAGTGTGTCTTTAAATATACGCTTCCTAATTAGTTTTTCAACTATATCTCTAGGATAACCATTACTCACAGCTATATCTTTAATTAATACTTTTTCTTTTTCAAATCTCTCATTACTGAGAGGGAAACTTAGTAAACGATGGACAAGAAAATTGAAACTTGCCATTTTATATTGATAGCAGTGGTGAGAGTCATTAGGGATATATCTGATCTTTTGTATATATATCACTACTGGTATCTTTTCTATATATATCAAATTATAACCTATTAACAATATTTTTAATTACTAATACATCTAAAAATGAAAGTTTTCCATTATTTCCTAGTTCATATGTAAACTTTACAGAAGTGAAACGACTATTTAATTTGGAAATGAAGTTTTCTACATCCGCAATCTTAGTGTCAAACACGGCAAAAATGTCATCCACATACCTAAGCCAAATCCTAGGAAAATACTCGAATTCTTCTTTTGCTTCAGTTTCAAAACGACTCATGAAGACATTAGCAATGAAAGGCGATAAACAGTTACCCATTGCGGTTCCTTCATGTTGTTCATAAAACTTGTCATTGAAACGGAAGCAATTTTGTTTCATACAAAGTTTTGTAATGTTTATATATTCTTCTATAGTTGTTTAATTCGAGTAAATCCTCAAGATAGTCCAAGGTCTGTGGAATTGGTACACTAGGAAATAATGAACAAACATCAAAAGAAATCAAAATTTCACCCTCTTGCAATTGAATATTCTTGACCTTATCAATGAAATCATTCGAATTTTTAACTGAAAAACTAGGCTGTGCAATGGGCAAACTTTCAAATTCCTTAGCCAACCATTTTGATAAGTGGTAAGTCGGAGATCCAATAGACGATACTATTGGACGCACCGACTTCCCTGGCTTATGAATTTTTGGTAGACAATACAATCTAGGTACAGTAGGGTTCGACACACGTAACCCATTCTTAACAGGTGGAGTAATAAGGTTGTTACATGATTTGAGGACATTTTTCATTTCAGTGGTCATTCTTGGTAAAGGGTTTCTAGTAAGTTCTTTATAAGGACCATTACTAATTAGGTTGTTTACCCGTTCATAATAGTCCTCTTTATCTAAAATAACAACCTTATTACCTTTATCTGCTTTTAAATAAAAACAGTCTTTTTCGCGCAATCTTTTGATAGTCTTTCTAGGATTCTTTGAGCATGACTTTCTATTGCCTACGTTAGTCATTATATTTTTAGTAATTTGGTTCCTACAAGCCACTCTGACGAGACCCTTGGATGAATCAGGCAGATATTGAATTGAACTTTCAATCCCTGCCACGACATCATCCAAAATCTTTGGAAATTGGAAACTACTCCGAGTGTTACAGTTACATCAAAGGTCCACCCCTATCCAGTATTTAGAATTTTTGTTGAAAATTTGACAACTTTGCAGGGAAAAAAGTATGCAATAAAAATGTCAATAAATCAAGTTGCAAAAAGTTGCACAAATAATTTTTTTTAATGAAAAGCCATAAGATTAAAGAAAAAACTAGGTACCAAAAAATATGTATATATGTAGAACATCAAATATTTTTGGTCAAATTAACTAAATTTGTATTTTGTTTTTGTTGCAAAGATGTATGTATTTTGTTGCAAACATTGCACCAATATGTAATAATTCCAAATATGTAAGAATTCCAAATTTAAATTAATTCAATAACAGAATAATTTTAAAAAATCACTTGCAATTAAAATGTCTGCTAATGTTTTATCTTTATAACACATTAAACATATAAATTTAACAGTGGGCAATAAGCATTTACCTACAGTGAATAATAATATATTAAAAATTAAAGATACTATCAATTATAATAAAACGTATTTTTTATCATTCGCTGTCGCTCTCTGGTTCATTCACCCATATCGGTAGCGTGTCTTCTTTAATTAATGTCACTACGTTTTTTTTTCGTCCACAAGCACCTCCTATACCGGGTACATCACTGTGAGGGGCCTGTTAGACGTTTCTGGGAAACCACATATATTTTGGAACTGAAAATTTGCACACAGGGGTTTCCAGGGGTGCTCTATTCAATGAAAATATTGCCGTGTATGTGCCACTTCCGGTTATACCGGAAGTCGACAACAACTTTCTTATTTTAAATGGCATGCTATATTTTTTATGCCAGATTCGAATTCTACTCGTTATTTTAAGGTAACTTTCAATACTATTCCCTATCCCTAAAACCAATAGTTTTTGAGATATTTCGATTTTAATAAAATCTTATGCGAAAACAACCCGTACATTAGAAATTAATAACTTTCGCTATGGTAACTTTCAAGAACCAATTTTTGTTCCACATACTAAAAAGACATGGAGCTTATGTATGTATGTAATACTCTTCGAGGATATTATAGGTAATTAACTTTTAATAGGTTTGTTAATTTTCTGATTAGTAATAATTTTCTATCTTTTAATAAAGTTTTCAACTTGAATGTGAACTTTATGATTTTGAACTATAATTGTTTTCCATGGCACACTGCACTCGATGATAATTTTAATTCAACAATATTTTTAAATATCTCTAAATAACTCAAGAACCGTCCACTTTAACTATAGCAAACTACATATGGGTCGAAAGGTAATCAAAAAAGGAAGCGAATTGGATTATAAAATACAGTATGTCCCATTTAAAATAAGACACTTATTGAAGGTCGAAGTAGTCAAAGTTTGACATCAGTTATTGGACACCCTGTGTATTTTGGAGCATTGAAGATTTTATTAAAATCGAAATATCTCAAAAACTATTTTTTTTAGGGATAGGGAATAGTATTGAAAGTTACCTTAAAATAACGAGTAGAATTCTAATCTGGCATAAAAAATATAGCATGCCATTTAAAATTAGGAAGTTGTTGTCGACTTCCGGTATAACCGGAAGTGGCACATACGCGGCAATATTTTCATTGAATAGAACACCCCTGAAAACCCCTGTGTGCCAATTTTCAGTTCCAAAATATATGTGGTTTCCTAGAAACGTCTAACGTCTAATAGGCCACTCACCGTGATGTACCCTGTATATACTCGCATTCTATACAGGAAACGAACGAACGAAATGAAATAAAGTAAATAATAAACTGTTAACTAAAATGTTTTCTACTAATAAACTTATTTAAACACAAGAAATTTGGGACGTAGGTATGAAACATTTTCACAGTGAAAATTAATTAGATTCTGTCAGGTGATAATTAACTAAAAATGTCAGATAGACATTTTTTTTATTTAAAAAAATTTAAAAAAATATTTCACTAACCAAGTTAGTACCATCGGATATAGTAATTAAAAGTATGAATTTTCATTTCATATGAATATCATTCGAATTGCATAAACGCTAGGCGTTTTGTTCTATAAATCATTTAATTTTGTTACCAACAAATGACGTGGTCTAACAGACCTAAAGGCCTAATAGGCCAGGCAAATTAGATTTTTTGACCGATTAATTCCTCACAGGTAAACCTCAGCGGAAATGGGTTAGGGGGGGGGTAGAGAGTAGTTATTCTGTCATAAACCGAACAGCTAGCTGCCCTCTTGCGGGGGCTGAACGGTAGGGGTGAAAAGGGTTTTTTCGCAATTCCCGGCAAAAGTAATAGTTTCAGAGAAAAAAGTTAAATGCGAAAGTTGTAGGTAATACAAAAATGTACAACTTTTGTTCGAAAATTTTTCTCACATAACCTCAAAATCTTTGCGTAAAATTTAAAACACCATATTTTTGGTTTTTTATTTTTCTTTTCACGAAAAATAAAGTTATCAGTATGAAATTCGGATTAATCGTACTGTTTTGTATGACGAATATGTAGATTTTTTTTATTCGCGATAACTTAATTAATTTGTAAGAAATTAACGTTTTTCGAAAAAAATGCGTTTTTTTGCAAGTCGGTCAACAACTTCCTAGATTTTATCATAGACAGCTCATTTTTTTTATAATCTCTTCGTGATTACACCAACTTTTCGAAAAAAAAAAATAAAAATATAGCACTTCTAGCAAAAAAAATCGTTAAAAACGCAAAAAACTGGAAAACCGTATTTTTTCGTTTTTATATAATGAAATTAAACGTTTTTTAATAAAGTAATAGACGGGGAAAATGAGTGAAAAAGCTATAACTTTTTATGACACGCAGGTAGACACCTCGGGTTTTTTGCATTCGATTCTAAAAACAATTCAGAAAAAAGTTCAGGGGATAACTAAGGGGGCTTGTCAAAAAATGCATTTTTGAAAATTTGCGAAAAATTTTTTTGAGCTGGCGACTATGTTTTTAAAGCAAAAGAAAACCTTCGTTAACGCAATCGTTAACATCATCGACTATATCATCATTCGCGACTTCATTCTCATCAATATCATCATCGTCTTCATACGAATCAATATCATCAGCGAAATCATCTGCGTAGTTGTAAGAATTATTTGTACAAGTAGAGCCCTGATATACCTTGCAGGCAATTGTGCAAGAAAGCCCGCTTTTTCGACAACCGCATGCATTCCCACAACCAGTTTTGCACCCACAACATATCGTAGCCAAAATCCGTTGGATACAAGAAGCAGTTTTCTTCTCCATGAATCCAATATTGAACTTGCAAATATATTCTCTTCAGATGTTGCTCTAAAGCATCAACTGTAGACAGTATTTTTCAAACTTCTTTTTCTTCGGAACTCCCATTAGATACATACGATACCTATACACTACTGCCATTTTAACAGGTGTTAGACGTTGATCCTCAAATTGAGGAGGTAAGTTGGGCTTACGAAAAGAAAGATTTGCTTTATGCATCGCCAAGTAAATTTGTATAACATTATCAAATAAATCTTGAACACTCATATCACTTTCTTTGATTTTTTTTCCTGGAGACGAGGTTGATAGAGGGTGTACAGACCCCCAGGTACACCCAGGATGTTTTTTGATATCGGATTCGTGATCAGCGAACCCGAAAACCCCCGAGTAATAAAAATGAACAACTTTGCACGTTTTTAAAAAAGTTTTTTTATGCCATTCTTCTCGGTTATATTCTTCTTCTTCTCTTCTTCTCTTTCACCTTCTTCGCATTCATTTAAATTTGTATTATCTTCTTCGACGTTAATCAGCTCAGAAACAATAGGGAGTTCGTTACGCACTCGTTCCGTTAAAATATCGGGTATGCTAACGTTAGTGAATTCCAAAATGCGCAAGCGCAGAACTTTACGTACCGCTAAACAGATAGCGGGCTACGACATTTTAGGCGATTTAGCGGTTGGTTTATCGTACCGGTTATTCAGGTCCGTCTGTGGTTGTACTGACATTTCAGACGATTATATGACGATTATAGACGATATGTACATATTAAAAGTGAGCTCACGAATCACTCATTTACTCTTACCAGTAGCTGTATGTCTTTCGCTGTTCGTTTTTCATTATGAATTCCCAGTGCTGTCGCCTATCTTTGGAGGTGCTCTCTATTAAATCTAAAGTACAAACTGACTTCTTCATCGGTCAGCTCATTTAAATTTAGCCTACCATACAAGTCTGTACGATTTCTTCGTTGTATGTTATTTTCCGGCGCAATATTATACAAAATTCCGTAGTCAATTTCTTCCAAATTAAATTCGCCCAATACTGCTACTCGTAAAAAGTTATCCATCATATCTCAAATTTTAAAAATTAGCGATGACGACAGCAGAAGCACAAAAATTGTAGGTTTTAAAATCCACAGATTAAGTCGTTTTCACGTTTTGGTGCTACGTGGCCCTCTAACGGTGACTAAATGAATTAAACAAAATAACGTAACACTCCGGCTATTTGCGATAACTTGATTTACTACCTACGTTAAACTACCAATAACGTAGGAGGTCACGTGATGTATACCGTAACGGTTGCTTTAACGTAGCAAGTGCGATAACTCCCTAATATCGTTTGGACCTTCTACTTCTATTTGTTGAGCTTCAATAATACAGCAAACATTCGAATCGCTACATGTTTTATACAGATCCGTACATTAAGACCGTGTTTCCGACAGCTGCAGCGTAAAGTATTACATCCTTTTGAGCAGCTACAAAAAAATTTTTGTAGAAAACTATCCGGAATAAGTTGATCGTCCGTATAGTTTGGTATGAGAATACCTTCGCTGCACGTCTTCCAACCTCAATCCGTTGAATCTTTTGGATTTCCGAGCCATGTGTGGAGCTGATGGTATGCACGAAAAATGTGCTGCTTTGCAGCTCCTATGGTGGGTGGTAACTTTTCTAACTTGAGTGTTGATTTTATCGACGTAGTTTGGTACATATCAAACCTTAATTCATTTAACGACAAATTAATTAATCTTTATCGGCATTTGCGTTATAAAAAGTATCAGCCGAATCTGTAAAATTTTTTACTTCTAATAAAAATTTGACTGCACTTTTCTTGTGCCACTTTTGCCTTTTCCTGTGAAACCAGAGGTCGTATCATAGCCAGTAAGAAAAATGCAAAATGACAATGTATTTATGATACAAATCGTACGTTAAACTTTTTGATGAGTAATATGCATCTCTAACTTTGCCAGAACCAGGTTTATATAAATAAACATCAGAACAATCAATATTCAGCTGATTTATCAAAACCAAAATATCAACGTCTTGACCATAGACATATTAATACAGGGAGACCCAACGGTTCATTCATAAAACGCTGGAAGAGCCGATCTATTATTGTTCTAAAAATTGCAATGAGTGCGAGAGAGAAAATGGAGGCAGGCCTCGTTTCGGCAACGCCGCCTCGTGTGATCAGAACCCATCCAGTGGCGTATCTACTTATCTTTAATGAATGAGTTAGGCTAAACTGCGTAGTTACATAAGAAAAATACTGAATACCCTGTACCCGAACGTTGCAATAAATGAAATGAAAATAGAAAACATTCAGAGCATAGTTTAATTCGTGTACGTTAAGATAATAGTTAGTCACTGCAGTGAAACTTTGTCATGTGTTTTGTAGAAATTTATTTATAATTTTAATGCAAAAAGTACAGTTATTGGACGTATTTGTTAGTTAGTGGACGGTATTGTAAATAATTTAAATTCTATAAATAAAGATACTGTAATAGGTGTCTGACCACGTAGTAAAAATTTTCCTTGCGTGTTTGTTGAAACAACTTATAAACTCTGTCTATTTTTTCTTTCTCTTCCTCCTCGTTTTAAATTTTTTCATCGTCAAATTCACATTTCATTTATTTTCAATGTCGCTGTCTTAATTCTCTGAAATCTCATAATTTTCTGTATTGTAGCATATTGAAATGGACCCTATCCCTTATTTAGTTAATAAACTTGCGATGTCGGACCTCTGTTTTGTTTAAAGACGAGATACCGATTTTTAAATAACAAGTGGTTACGGTATAAGCACGCACTAGGAAAGACGTGGTGCGGGGTGGGTTAGATAAGTCGGGATATAGGGAGACGAGGGATTGCATATGGGGAAGCAGGTAGTTGGGCTCTGGTGTGTGTTGGTACTTCACGTCAAATTTCCCAGGTTAGTAAATATACTCAATTTGTAATGTTTATTATTAAATTTGTTTAATATGTTTATTATTAAATCGAGAATTACCGTCATCATTTTATTAAAATTGTCTGTGTCATATTTTATTTTTTAACTACGAATTATTATGATACGTTCTGCATAAACTATGAACATTTTACTGGTTTATTTAGTGTGTTCAGCTCATTCTGTTTTAAAATTATTTTATTTTGTTTTATTCAGTTCGATCTAAGTAATGCTGTTGACCTTTTTATTCCATTCATGACTACGAGTAGGTTTTTCATACTTGTGGGTTTTGGCTTAATAACAGTGACTTAATTGCCGCTTATTGTATGAGATGATGAATGTTTGCGCCTTGTTGAATTTTTTAACACTTTTCCCCCGTGCCTGGGCGAACACACTAGTTGCCTCCCGTATGGGACCTTCGTTTTCGCACCAAAACCTTACAACTACTAGCTGGGTTGCCTCCCGTATGGGACCTCAGTACCTTCTGACGAAATTCGGCTAACTAACAACAAACTCTTCAGTTTTGTATCTTGAGAATGATTGTAGGTTAAAACACAAGTATGGCAACCCTTGTAAGTTTTTATTTTACTTTCACCTAAGTGTCCCACAGCATTATTGCGATTCTTTTGAATAGAGATCGAGGGTTTCTCTGCCGTGCTCTTTCCCCTCGTGAATTCAAGGCTGAGTACGGCATTTATTTATTTTATATTGTTCATAAATTTAATACCTGTTTAAATAAAGCAGTAGGTGTATTAAAATGCTTAGTGTTTTCTTTTTCATCTCAAAACTCCCGCTTTTCGTTAGTAACCAGTGAATCACGGACAGGGTTAATTTAAATTAAATACAACGTAGGGTAGGTATTTCCCCTTTTGACGATCACGTACCCCGGCCATGTGTTTCTCTGATTATTATGTTTCACCGACCCGGGTTGGTTACATTACAATATGTTACATAGACATGTCGTCACCTTCTTCTAGAATGTGAACATGGTGTTTAGGGGGAACACAATATTTGTGTCAATATTGCTTACATCTGTCATATAATAAAATTACACCGTATATTTAAGAATTTGAATCATATATTCAAATTAACTTATTATAAAGTAAAGCTATTACTCGACCTATTATAAATGCAACAATCCTAATAATATGAGTGCTGTATTTAAACTAAGAAATAGGAAAACATCTAGATTTTTCATTAGAAGAATATAAGAAAATACTATAACTAAAATAAAATCACAACATACTTTTGGGATTTACAAAATTCTTGGAATTTACAAAATTCTACAAAATTCTCCTTGTAGATACCTGATCCAAAAATATCATCTCCTCAGAACGACGTGGGTTAGCTCCGACTTTGACATATCTTAACCCACTTGGTCGAATTTCTAGATCCTCAGGGAAAAAATGATCGGAACACAGCTGTGGATATTTGGGTAGGGGTTGAACTCCCAACATGCCAACCAACTCAAGCGAGAGGTTTCTCTTTGGGAAACCTTATTAATTAGATTTTTTAATTATAATATGAATTTAATTGGAGATGAAAATGGTATTTTGCATCACCAGAATAAAAATAATTTTAAATAAATATCGCACACTGATTATGTACTATATAAATTACATAATAAGAATTAATGAAATAAGTATTGATTAATTATTACAGCAATATAAAAAGTTCATTTTTGATTTCAACGCCGCCCCTGGCCAAGTCAAGCCATTACAGCTTGTAGATAACCTTAAAAATACTTATATTACTTACCGATGAAAAGTAACATTTTCCGGACTTAAATGATCCACCCTTTTACAAACTATACAAGAATTCACCATAGTTGCACACTTATTGTTCACCTGAATCGCAATAAATACAAAGATTCGTAGAACACACTAAAGAAAACACAAGTACAAGCTGTAGCGTTGCGGCAACCTCGCAAATTTGTTTTCATTGATAAATAAACATTGTCGTAAAACTCGAGTAAAATTCATCAAACGACGTTGCCGTTGTTGAGATTTATATCTCAAGGCACAGTACATTTTCGGTTGTGTATGGTTTTCACCATATATTATTAACGCAATAAGGCAATACAATAGATTACTTTTGCCAAGAAGCTGTTTTAAATAACATTTTAGTATTAAAATGAATCAGATTCGTTGAAATTGTCCAATTATTTGAACATCTTTTACGCTATTCAAAGACTTCAAGTGAATTTCACAGTAAGCCTGGCAAACGTGCCGTTCGGGAGAAAAAGACGGACGACAAGGAGGGAATGATCTTGGATCGGCCAAAAACGTAAACAATTCTGTCTCCCGTATTAATACGTCTATGGTCTTGACCAACAAGCATGACAGTTTTATCGCCCTTCGCCAGTTCTAGTGCTGTATTGACAATAAGAGTGTCCGCGTCTTCTTGTGCACAAGAAGAGTCAGCCGGTTTCAGCTCCGCAGACAAAAGTTGGATTAGTTTGTTTTTATTATTTGACGCTTTGAACGCTGAAAATTTGACGCTCTGACGCTCTGAAAATTCAAATACTGACTGTAAATACGCCCTCTATTATGTTTCGATATGTGGGTGAACTAATAAATTCAAAATTCTATTTGAAGGTAAAGAAGAGCTGATTAATACCGGCGAAAAACTAATTCTAGTCTGAAAATCCTAATTTTTCAGTTTTTTGCGTTTTTAACGATTTTTTTTTGCTAGAAGTGCTATATTTTTATTTTTTTCGAAAAGGTGCAATTACGAAGAGATATAAAATGAGCCATCTAAGATAAAATCGCGTTCTTAGGGCAGATGCCCGAAAGTACGGCAAAAATTAGACGCAACTTACCTCATAAGGTACATGCATGATTTTCGGCTTAAATGAAAGCTTTTTTAATGTAGATTTGAGATACATTTCGAAAACACCGACAGACGGCCAACTAACAGCAGCAGACGCATCCGAATTTTCAAATTTGAAAAAAATCATGTGTATTTTCCTCATGTGGAACATGTTTCGATGTTGGTGGTGCATCTGGAGCACTAACACTAAGTTAAAAACGTTTTACAGACCATTGTCATTAAGCATATTTTTGGAACAGACGCCCCAAAATAAGACAAAATCAGACGTAACTTACCTTATAAGGTACATGCATGATTTTCAGGTCAAATTAAATCTTTTTTAATGTAGTCATAATAAATTTCGAAAAAACCGGCAGGCCGTCAACAATTATTATGTTATTTTTTCTCACATAATGTGATTTTTGTTTCAAAGAATATGTGATTTTAATTTACAAAATGTTATGTACGTTGATGTTATTATTAAAGTTTATTTATAACTGTGGTGTTTTTTGTAAACCCATATTACATATTATGAAATATATAATGTTAAAAACAAGAAACTAAACAATAATTCTGAAATAATACTGAAATAAAATTATGTGGTACATTCGCAATGAAGACATCCATCGTGACCTGAATATCCCTATGGTTGAAGATGAGATTAAGAGGTTTGCAGGCAAACATCAGAAGATGCTAGAAAACCACGAAAACGTCAAAGTGATATCACTACTCGACAACAACGGACTTGTTCGACGGCTAAAGAGACTAAAACCGTTCGAATTAGTGTAGTGACAGTGAAAGTGCCTAGATTTCTAAGCATGATATGTCTATCACATGAACCAAGTGATTAGTGTTATGTGGAGTGTGTCACTGGATACTTATCTACTGAACAGCTAAAGTCTAGTTATTAGGAAAAAATGCACCATAAACATCGAAAACATGTACCACATGAGGAAAATAGACATGACTTTTCAAATTTGAAAATTCGGATGCGTCTGCTGCTGTTAGTTGGCCGTCTGTCGGCGTTTTGGAAATTTATCTCAAATCTACATTAAAAAAGCTTTCATTTAACCCGAAAATCATGCATGTACCTTATGAGGTAAGTTGCGTCTGATTTTTGCCGTACTTTCGGGCGTCTGCCCTAAGAACGCGTCCAGGTGGAGACGTCTGCCGCACATTTCCTACTTAATAGTACTTTTGCAAACGTGCCTGTACAATTTTAAGCATGTACCTTATGAGGTAAATGTATGAAAGTTTCTCCCAAATTTGAGAGGATGTAATTCGAAAAGTTGACCACTCGGCCCTGGCAGACGGCCGGTTATTTACTACCTATGTAAAGTTCTTTCACTCAAAAATTTCAAACCTTTTGTACCCTATGAGGCATATTATTTGCCGCTCAGCTCACGGTCTAAGTACGATTAATCCAAATTTCATTACTGATAACTTTGTTTTTCGTGAAATGAACAATAAAAAACCAAAAATATGGTTTTTTTAATTTTACGCAAAGATTTTGAGGTTATGTGAGAAAAATTTTCGAACAAAATTTGTACATTTTTGTATTACCTACAACTTTCTCATTTAACTTTTTTCTCTGAAAACATTACTTTTGCCGGGAATTGCGAAAAACCACCCCTTTTCACCCCTACCGTTTAGCCCCCGCAAGCGGTCAGCTGTTCGGTTTATGACAGAATAACTACTCTCTACCCCCAACCCATTTTCACTGAGTTTTACCTGTGAGGAATTAATCGGGAAATTCATGTTTTCTGAGCTAATTTGCCTGGCCTATAATAGGCTTAAAAGATTTTCTACTTTATGTGATGGGACCTTGGGACTACCTATATGCGAAGTTTCTAATTTATTTTGACAATGTTTAATTTGATAATAATAATTGTAGATATTATTATATTGCCCTTCATTAACTTAACTAGTGTCATTACAAACCACTACCACAAGTGTATTAAAGATCGGCATGCATTAAACCATCACTGTAGGGATTCATTAAGTTTAAAGGACAGAAAGTAAAAGGCGTAATGGTAATGCCACTGTTGATTAATCTTCTGGTGCGTTTTAAAAAATCCATAACATATTAGCGATAAGCCGTAACTTGCTATGACGGCTTGTCTAAATTCCTGCTTCTTGTATTAGTTTGTTAAATGTTATCTTTATCGTGCTGAACATAAAACGGATCACTGCTTATTAATTCCATTTGTTTTATATTCTTCACGGAGGCCGAGCGATCAGCATGAAAAGAAAAAAAATGGATTTATAGATTGCAAGCAGAGTTGTTAGCTTTATGAAGTGAACCTATTTAAATAAATGAGGCGCCCTACGGGTTAAAGGATACTCTGCACTGAATTTTCCAAGAAAAATGAGATCGTTTTTTTCTGTTAATATCGCAATTTGGACCGGTTTGTTAGGTTTTATTGGCATCTTAATTTTTGTTGTACTATCGTTAGTTTTCAGTAGGTAATGTTTAAAGTAGGTTCAGTAAGGTTGGACCTGCAATTTATAACTAGAATCTACTTCTGAACAGGGCCAAACTTCTAACCGTTCTAATGCGTGTGACGGTGCTACATGAATAAAGAGGGGACAGTAAAGTTATTTCAATTTCCTCGACTATAGAGTTGCCACGAGACGAGATAAGTCCTTGTCTTGTCTCGCCTCGAAATTTCGATAAAATTTTTCGAGACGAGACAAAACCTTATCTCGTCTCGTTTCGTTTTGTCTCATTTGTCTCGAGTTGTATTGGTTTTTGGTTTATCTCAATTATTCAATTCTGAATAATCGGATAAATCCAATAAAAACTATTTATAAGAGTTTTTAAAAATACTGGAAATCGTTGATTTATTTAGTTGTTACACAATTTTAAAAACAAATTTTTAATGTAAAGTTATCATACAAATTAAATAAATAAAAAATGCAGCGGAAACTGCAGCGAATTTTAAGATTTGTTAGGAGCTTCATCGCGTTGGGACGTCCTCGCGACTGTCCAGGGCTGCGTGGAGGCTCGTGTGTGTGGAACGTACTTCGGTACGACCTGGGGGGCAATTTTTGAGAATACACGTTAAATTACGAATGCGCAAGTTTGTGTATGCAAATAAACGAATCCGTTTTGTCGTACCAATTTTTGAGCGCTGTTCGCAACCCCAGAAACTTCTACAGTAGGTCTTCGCAAATATGAGTAGGGCTGATCAGGGCAACGTCGCAAATAAGGGTACTTTCGAACTACTTGACGCGTGGGACAGAATGCGTGGACAAATGCGTCCGAGAAACAAAAAGAAATGCTAGTTGAATATGTGAAAAAGAAGCCCTTATTAATCAGCGGCAAGCAAGCCCAAAATTATACAAGTAAAGACGCAATGAAGGATTGGGAAGGAATTTCCAGCATCTTAAATAGTATGCCAGGGGCTGCAAAAGACTGGAAGGGATGGCGAAAAGTAAGTATATTTTATTGTCAAGTCTGTAACAAAATCTTGCAAATGCCGTTTTATTTAGATATGGCATGAAGTAGAACGAAGACGAAAGAGGCGAAAAACCGCATGGAGTACAGAGGTACTGGAGGCGGCCCACTAAAAGAGGAATTACTAACGAATGTGGAGGAAAAAGTCCTTGGGATTATTAAAAAAGTTTCCATTGAAGGACATGATGTTCCCGAGTCGCGTTCAAATTTCCACATAATGGAGGTGGTTAATCCAGAACCGTTTAATGAGTTCATATTTGAGAATAATGGCCTAGAAGATACATCTCAATATGACGTCTCAACGCCAAGTCAGGTGCCTTTGGTCGAAGCCGTAGAAACCTGTTCAGAAAAAACAGCCACTGCTACTTCTACTCCAGCAAATTCTTTCTCCAGAGCGAATATTGCCACATCAACCAGCTTTATGAAATGAAAAGTGCAATAAAGAAATTGCCCCAAAAACTGAACAACTTAATAAATTCAGCTTTTGCGGCAACTACATTTGTTAAAAATCTAAATGCAAAAGTTGAAGGAAAGAAGGAATATTATGAGTTCAAGAAACAGCACATGACAAATATTGAAGTCTTGAAATTAAGAAAAGTTAAAGCTTTGGAGTCGATTGGGAAGAGTCTTAAACGACTAGTGAAACGGTAGACAGCACATATTTTAATTAAAAAAAAATAAATTTCCCTCAATAAAAATTTATTTTCTAGAGATCCATTTTATTAGAAATAAAACTACAAATCTTAATTTTGTTGTCTGTTTTGCAGCAATACTCTGACAATTCCCATCCTTGCTCTTCTGCCATCTGCCAATTCAGGGTTAACTCTGACAATTCCCATCCTTGCTCTTCTGCAATCTGCCAATTCAAGGTTAACCCGTCTGACGAAATTTTCTTCACCTTCTATATTTTCATCTATTGCGCCAAAATCCACCTCGTCTTCGCCATCTTCATTATCCGGTTGCGAAACATTATACTCTATACTCATGTTGTGCAGTACTATACATGCGTTAATGATTTTGCACGCCACATCGGGTACATAATGGAGCACTCTATGCTTAAGTAAGCACCGGAAACTTCCTTTCAATACACCATTACAGCATTCTATTTTTACTCTGGTGCTTTTGTGGATTGTGTTATAATAGTGTTCGGGAGTATTTGGTTCAACTTCATTGAACGGAGTTAACAGCCAGGTTCTTAAAGGATACCCTGAGTCTCCTGTAACATAAACATTTATTGCAACAAGTAATGTATGTACTTACGTAATGGACAACAGTATTTAAGTACAACAGTATGTCCTGTCGCATGTATTTCTTTTAGGGTGTTCTGCAGGTTGGAGCGATTCTAGATGTATGCATCGTTAGTGCTGCCAGGATATCTAGCACTTATATTTATAATTTTCGAATCTGGATCGCATACCTATCAAAAAATGTAAATGTAACTGTCGAACTTTAACTGAAAGAAATTATACTCCTTTTACCAACTGAACATTGATAAACGTGTTCAGGAAATTCTGGATCTCAATATTGGGGGGTACAATGGCCACATGTGTGCAGTCGATGCATCCCACAACACCAGGAATGCCATGCTCACCATAAAATCTGAAATAACAGCAATAGCTAGCTTATGAAAGAATGTACAAATATTTGACTAAATAACTTGCCTTTGCCTTACTGCATCTAATTGCTCAAAATTCTGTGGAAATTTTACCCACTCGTTAAAAATATTGGGGTGTAATAGCGCATCAGTTACTTCTTTAATGCAATTAGAAACTGATGACTGGCACACGTCAAGATACTTATTACCTCCGATATCAGGTTGATAGCTCCCACTTGCAAAAAACTTCAAGGCAATCAAAACCTGCAAGATTGTACCAAACATTACATTCAATGTATTCTACGGGATGGGAGGTACCTAACAGATAACTTATCACAATGAGGTTGACACTCACCTTTGTCATATCATCCAAATCAGTTGCCCTTCTTGCTGGGCGAATGTGGGGCTCCAAACATTCAACTAAATATTCGACAAGGTCCTTCGACAACCGAAACATGTTAATGAACTGTCTCTCACTCAATTCCCTGAAGGCATCTTGGGGGTTATGACGGTTGTTGGGTCTATATTGCTGCTCTGCATTTTCCAGATTGCGTATGGCAAGTACATACATCAACTCTTCCATTTTATCTCACTATATTTATTCACTCACTTACTATGGTGAACGTTTTAAAGTAACTTCAAAAATCACATGAAACGCATACGCAAAGTATAATTCACCGGTCCCTCGCCGCTCGCAAAAAAGCGTATGAATTTGCGCGCATACGCAAAGTAGCGATGTCTCAAAAATTGGATTACGCGTCAGTCGCAAGTTTGCAAATGATTCCTATTCTTGCGAATGGTCAAAAATTGGCCCCCTGACCGGTATTCTCGTAATACGTTACGTTTTGGAGTCGCTCAGCGAGACGAACACCATTAAATTGTATTTTTGTTCTTTATAACAATGGTGTATAAGGAAAAGGAGGATAGGTAACACCGCTCAAGCTCTTAAAGATCAAAGATTTTGTGAAGTCCTACATCTATAATAGGGCTGTCAAGATGAGAGAGCTACAACAATCTACACCTACAAATTTTTTATAAGTATATGAAAAATAATTAGGGTAGGCTTACTAATCCTGCTATAATAAACATACCTTGATTATGTTTGTTATAGTATCCACTCTGTTTCTTACTGGCAGAAAGGGCTCAAGCGTTTCCTCCAGATTTTCGACGTCCTCTTTACGAAGCCTATAAAGCTTAACGAAATTCCTGTCGGAAAATTCTAAAGGATCGTCGGCAAAAAATCGCTGCCTTTCATGTGCATGTCATTCAAAATAATACCTCCTATATATGGGAGAGACATGAGCCAAGAAAACTGAAAAACTTAAAAAAAACGCAAAGTACAACACTCCACAAATAATGCAGCGAAACTTTTTGTTGTATAAAATATGACATTTTAGTTTTCTAGGTTAGAAAAATCGTACGCGTCGTTGAGCGAAGGGCAAAACAGCAACCAAATGGTAGGTGTTTTTAAAACAAGTGCTGCGCGCTAAGCGCGTTCGGAGTACGTTAATCAGACGTAAATACCATTTTTGTTAGTCCGGTCACGTGGCTTTCGAATCTGACGTCATTATACGCAGAGCGAACGCTAAACGCCGACCGTATTGAATTACGAGAATACCGGTCCTGAGCTATTGTGGCCAGCTGCGAGGGACCTCTGAGCTGCGTGGAGGCCGTGGTCTACCGATCGATGCCTAAGTCGGTTGTGAGTTGCTGTTCGTCAGGGTGCCGGCTCGGGAAGTCCGGTAGGTGGTTTTCACGCCCTGGGCAATGCGTGGTCAAGAATTGATAGTCTCGCAGGAGTAAGGACCACCGCATGAGTTTCGCTTTGGTGTCTCTGTTTTTTGATAGCCATGTTTGGGCCTTGCTATCCGTTCGTAGCTCGAAGGGGGCATCTGCGATGTACAGGTGATACCTTTTTACGGCCCATACGATCTTGGAATTTAGTCTGCTCGGGTCGCAGGGCGGCACTGGCATAGGCTATCACCCGTTTCGTCCGGTCTTCGTTAAGCTGATAGAGGACAGCCCCAATGCCTAACTGGGAGGCGCCTGTCTGCAGGACTAAGGGCTTCTGTTGGTCTGGTCGGTGGAGTTGAAGTTCCTGGTTGGTGATATACGCTTTCAGTGCCTGGAAAGTGGCCTGGCGTTCCTCTGACCAGGAAAACTTCTGATTCTTCTGTAGTAGCGATGTGATTGGCTTTGGTAGTTGGAATATATTGGAATATATTGGATTGGCTGCGTTTGGAATATAATCTCTCAGCCAGTTGACGGTACCAAGAAAGCTTTGAACCTCTTTCTTGGTCCTGGGACGTTCGAAGCTCGTTATGGCGTTCACATGCTTGGCCTGGGGGCGTGTGGTGGTGCCCGCGATTGTGTGTCTCAAATAGTCGAGGGTAGTGGCGACGATGGTGTAACGGTACATTTGCGCCACTACGACGCATTAACATAAGGCTGGCTATTCCCTGTTCTATTTATTGTTTTCGCGTACTCACGTCCGTTGGATGTCGACTTGGTTGTTCACAGTTCCATCGATTCTCGATTATAGCACACTGTCGTTTCTGTAGTGTCTCCTGAGGTAACCTCGATATCCGGTGTAGGATGGCGCTGCATGGCCCGATTGGTACAAAAATAAGTCAGCTCGGATATCGCTGGTGCGTTTTTTTTTTCTGGAAGTTTTTCTTGAACGACTGATAAGGGATATAGATTCGGAGGTGTGTGACATTAGATAGCGTGAAGACACGTAGTGAGATTTTTCAAGGGTTTTAGTGTTTGTGCCGGTGCTATTTTACGAGTTGAAGTACTCAGCCTTTTAAATAAAGGGATCATTAGCCCGGGCATATTTTGGAAGTTCCAGTCTCTGGCGTGTATATGGTTTCTATTTCGGAGACACGCTTCGTAGGCCCTGGGATTCCAAGCCGCTTCAGCGGGATATATCGCCTCCTTGACACTACGGTAGATAAATCTTCACTTCTTATTGTTTATGGTAAACACGTACCACCCTCTGCCGCTATCAAAAGCCACCATATTGGGGTGCAATTGAAATTAGGAAAAGGAACCCTCTATCCGTCGAGGTAATTATGATTTGTAATGTATTTGCTGATGTATTTATTCATGGTTTAATAATTTCATTTGAAAATTTCTACATATATATGTATGTGTGTACGGTGTACATATTTATACACTTTCCTTGGGAGAGGTGCTTACACCTTTTTCTTCCATTTTAGGGTTTTTTTTTTGGGGGATTTTTTTTCCTTGTTCCACACAAGTTGGCCGCATGCCGCAGCTGCCGTACGTCGCCTCGCTGCTACTAGCCACTGGGGGACCGCCGACCAGCTAAGTTGTCGCATGCCCATGTTGTTGATAATTTGTTTTTAGAAATATTTACTTAATTCTTTTGTTATTAGCTTATTATTAGTTACCTTTTTTTTTTGTAGTAGTGTTCATTTTAATATTTCCTTTGCCAATTTTTATTTTCATAATATTGCAAAATAGTGCATAATCACCCACACTTGTACGCCGCGCGACCTCGCGTGTATACACGTTCAGTGAATCGGTATTTTTTTGGGGCTATTTTTATTATACTAAAACCTGTGTTTTTTTAATATATTTAATATTTTTTTTGTATTTCATGAAATGATCAGATAATTGCAATAAATCTATGTACAGGTATAGTTAGAACCAAAAAAAAAAGGGGTTTTGATTCATACTGGGAAAATGGAACTTTACCTGATTTTCCAAAAACAAATTTACATGAGTTATTCTTGGTTTGACTAGCTAATGAAGTAGTGGTAGCGTAAAACCAAGTGGCGCTCGCAAATTACACTCTTTTGAACCCGGCCCGTCTCCATTGCAGCTGGCAGGCCGCTGCCTCTACTCACGAATTCTTTTTTTTTGGGTAAACGATCGTAGGAGCCTTTTTGTATGAGTCAGACCATTATCTTATAGCGTTAATTTGGCACGCCACAATGGTGCTTTTCAACGGTGAGATCTTCAGGTTGTGCAGCCTTATCCTCTCGAACACGAGCTTGAGGTGGAGCTTGTGTTCCTCAATGCTCGGGCTGTACATGAGGATCTCGTCGAGGTATGCCTTGACGTGTTTTTGCACTATGCCGGTCCGTACCTCTCGTACTACGAAATTTTGAAAGGTGGACGGGGCCGTTTTCAGGCCGAACGGCATCACGTTGAAGTGATATGTGGCTCCGTCCGGGGTGGCGAATGCGGTGTACTGCTTACTGCTTTCGTCCATGGGTATCTGCCAAAACCCTGCTTTTAGGCCGAGGAGGGTAAAGACTCGTGCCTCTCCTAAGTTTCTCACGGCGTCTACGATACGTGGCAGGACGGAGCTCTCGTCGGCCGTCAGGGAGTTCAACTTTCTGTAGTCTATGCAGAAGCGGGGCTTCTTATGGGGTCGTATTATTAATACTGGAGGAGACCGGAACGGCGACGTGCTTGATTCAATGACGCCGGCCTGCAGCGTCTCCTCTATTTGCTCGTACATGATCTGTTTTTTTGTATCGATATTGGGTAGGGCCTTCGGTTTACCATTCTGTCTTCTTTCAGGTGGATTTTGTGTTTGATGGAGGTTGTAGTCGTCTGTTGTGGCACATCGTGTAAAATATCGGCAAAGTCCTCGAGTATTGGTAGGATCGCATCACGGCGCTCAGGCGTGATGTCGATCTCGAGGACTGCCTTGGGGTCTGGGGCCACTGCAGGTGGCGTCTTTTGGTCCCAGTATATACAGTGTCGATCTTCCGTGCCGATGTACATACATTTTCTTGCGAAATCGAGGACGACATGGTTTCGCTCTAGGAATGGAGCGCCTAGTATCGCTTCTTCGTTCAGGTCCTCTAACATTTGGAATCGTCTGGTAACCTTTTGGGGTAATCGTGGCTTCGCTGTAGCCGGGGGAGGTTACCAGGGCTTCGCCGCAGGCCTTGGCGAAGTGTCAGCTTTCTTGGGCCGCGTGTTGGATTGGGATGAGGCCTGTTCTGATTAGGCTGCTGGCTGCCGCTGTATCGAGCAGTGCTGATACATGTACTCCTCGTATCTGGATGTCGACAGGGTGCGCCTCGGTGTTACTGCGTTGATTGTCATCTTTCTTTTCCGGGGCGAGTTGTGTGGCTCGATTTTGGCAACGGCTGGCTGGCACTGCCTCTTTGACAGAGGGGTTTGTATTCCAGGTCTCAGAGCGTGTTCGTTGGTTGCGGTCCTCGACGGAGGGTTTTGTATTCCCCGTCTTGGACTGCGATATCTGCTGGCTGCGGTCGTCGACGGAGGGTTTTGTATTCCCCGTCTCGGACCGCGATGCCGCCGTTGTTTGGTTTATTGCTGCGTGATCGCAGGGTCCTCTGTGTAGGAGGTTGCATCGAGGTTGTCCCCGATCGGCACGTCCAGAGTATTGATGCTCGGGTGGTTGTGTCGGGCCGGTCGGCTGGTTTGGACTGTTGCGCCTGCCCTCTGGTAGTTTAAAGGATTGTGCCTGTAGGGATTCTTCGGGCAGTCTTTATTGAAGTGCCATTCTTGACAGAATCGACAAGGGGAAGGCGGCTGAGAGCTTCGCGGCACTGGGTGTGTCGGTGCCTGGATCTCGGGTCTGGTTTGAGGACGGCTAGTCGTGATTGCGAGGATTCTGCGAGGATTCGAGGCCCTGGAACGTCCGCAGCGGGATCTGCGCTCGGTTTTGCGTGGCAGGCTGGTTCTGTTGCGTGGACTGCATGGCGCGTTGAAAATACGCAGTCTGGGAAATTTTCTAGAAATTTTTGGAACATGGATTCTGCTCCTAGGGTCGGTGGCTGCGTAATCGTGTCGTAATTAGCAGTGTGGCATGTGTACGATCGGAGTGTGGGACTCCGTCGAACTACGAACCGCTCTTAAGGTACTCAGTTCCCCCAGAGTCCGGTCCGTAGGCGACGGCGATTTTAATTTGTCTTTTGAGTTCGACAGTGGATTTTAATACCAATCCACGGAAAATAATGTGTGTAATGTCTGTAAGTATGTAATGCCTGCACCACACGCACTTGTTACGACTGGGCTACGATGACTACTGGTATGCTCGCGCTCTTTTCTTGTAGACCGTTGGAATATGGCGCGCTCGTGTGACGTAGGCACGGTCAGCGTAGAAATATTTGTTGTAATATATGTATAATTTATATACATTAAAAATGCATAGTTAGATATATACCACTTACCACTCTCTACAATGAAGAGTTTAAATATTAAAGACATTCCAATAAAAGCATTTCAGAATACCGAGAAAAATAGCAGTGGGTACGATATGGGTCTACGCAATACTAAATTATTAATTAATACTGTCTATTTCTTTTTGGTTTATGAAGATTTTATTGTGATTAACTCTATAATGTAGCCTAGTTATTATAGTTTGTATGTACTTTATGGCCTTTTATTGAAGCTGTGTAAAATACTCATCGACAACGCATAGTTGCATATTATGAGATAAAAATTATACAAAAAATGCGACCTTTCTGAAAAAAAAAAGTGTAAGTCCGAAAACGGGAAACTGCCATATACCTACACCTTGAGATTTCGCCCCAAGTCTCTTAATAGTTATTTCGTCAGAATAAAGTTATGAAATTACTATAACAGAGGAAAGAGTTTGGATACATTGGATTTTTCTGCACGCTGTGGAGAACATGGAGAAAATATTTTTCCACTGAATACGCCACTGATTCTACAAGAGACGAAATTAGTTTTGTTGTTAAAATTGTCATTTCCGAGAGTACTATCTAATGATCTAATGACAAAATGCGCTAGGGTAAGCTAGGCACTTTTGCGTGGTGTTGCTACTAATTCCATGATCAGTGTAGATATCCTTCAACTTTAAGTTGTGTATCATCTACATTTTCAACTTTACAGTTCATCAACTTTAAGGTGTATTGATGTATCAACTATTTTGTTTTATGTATTTCCCATTTTACCGGTATTTCATAGCAGCAGCGAAGATTTAAAGAAATCTGTTTTTAAATCACAAATCGAATCGCACCAACTAATGTAAACATACCTACTTTGGTTTGTTATAACTTGAATCAGTTTCATCGTCGATGAATAACTTGATTAGTTAATAAAGTATTCTTATTGTGAGTTACTTCCCACTTCAGAAAATCAGCGAATCGCTCCTTAAAACTAATATAATGATGTCTCCAAAGAGTTTGAACCACATCATTATCCACGCATTCCGAAAATACAGGTGTTAATGAGAGGATTATTCCAACATGCTACCTTGTTGGTTACAATGAATTCTGAATTTCTAAAATACCAAGTGCGCAAAATAAAAATTACTCTTATTATCACTCCAGAAAAAAGCTTACACATATTAAATGCCACAAGGGGTTGTTAAGTAGAATTCTGTTGTAAACGGCATCACTGGGGTCAATTATTAGATATCCAGTGCAAACAAGTTCCGCCAGTTCTTGTTTCAGAAAAGTTCGATGGATTTGTTGCATATTACGTAGTATTATGTCAATAATATATTATGACATATTCCATTAACTAAGTGTCACAATGAAACTCGATGTGCAGTGGATTTCCGTGTTATGTAATTCCAAATATAAATATATTCTAATTATGGCCCGTCCAATGCCAATTAACAAAAAGTAATTTGCATCGTTCAATGCTATTCGACGCCCACCGATGAATAAATCATTCATAATGGCTTGACAATAATTAATTAACGACGGGGTTAAATTTATACAATCTCATTTTTTTTAAATTAAGTCATTGTGTTGTAGTAATTCTATTATGGTTAAGTAGTTGAACTGTAAAAGGTGTGCTACGAATAATTCGTTTTGTTATGAGATCTTAATATGGCAAAAAAATAATATGACGTAACATAGTATTCTCATCCAAGAAACCAATTATAAATATTTTATTAAAGTTAAATTAAGTTAAAATTAATTTTAATTCTCGAAATATCATTAATTAGGTATATGTATTTATTACTATTGTATACAGAACTTATTAATATATATATATATATATATATATATATATATATATATATATATATATATATATATATATATATATATATATATATATATATATATATATATATATATATATATATCTATATATATATATATATATATATATATATATATCTATATATATATATATATATATATATATATATATATATATATATATATATATATATATATATATATATATATATATATATATATATATATATATATATATATATATATATATATATATATATATATATATATATATATATATATTGTATAAAAATGACCTTAGTAAAATGTTTACCCCTTACGAGATACAACCCTTCAAAGTTTCCGAAGAAATATGGAATTGCGGCTGTAATTTGAAAACCAAAAAAGGTGTAATAGTCAAATATTACATAAATTTTATACTAGCGCATGTGCAAATTATCACCAACATTAACAACAGCCGCCTAATATTTTTTAGCAACAATCGTGTGTTTTAATGTGAATGGTAATCTTTTTTTTTTGTTCATAAACACATCATTCACACCATAAATTAAAATATCTAGAATACGTAATCATTATTACCATGTTTTTTTTGTATTCCATTAATTTTTGTATTCCATATGTAACAAAAAGGAATACAAAAACAACATGGTCTGGTAGATATACCAATTTCAACTCAAAAAACCCTTACAACCATAAAAAACTGTAATAATTGGTATTGCAGACAGATCAATAAAACTAACATCTGCCATTTTTGGAAAAGAATGCATAGGAAAAGCAAAAATGTTTTAATAAATAATAACTAGGTATCCTTTTTCTCTAATCAACAAAAGTTTCAAAAACAGAATTCCCAAATACTACGGAGAATTATAGTATTTAATTAGAATTAATACCACCACTAATCAATGCAACTAATACTCGTAAAACATATTGCTTTACCATATTATATACCACAAC
Organism: Tetropium fuscum; assembly: GCA_964058915.1. Lineage (NCBI taxonomy): Eukaryota > Metazoa > Arthropoda > Insecta > Coleoptera > Cerambycidae > Tetropium > Tetropium fuscum. The sequence continues at coordinate 32,825 of CAXKVY010010315.1, forward strand.
TATCAGAATATATTTTAAAAACATGATATTCATACAGCACACAAATATACAAACAGCTAAAATTCCATTACACAACATTAAAAGACAAAAATAATAATGAAATATAAAAATATGATACTAATCGAACAGTCTAGTAACCTTAAAAATTAATTAAAACTGTAATTTTTGCCTTATGTCAAATATGACATAAATAAAATACTTTTTTGAAAAAGGCCCAAAAATGGGACCGAAACGTTAAGTAATATAATCAGTCGTCTTATTGCTACCATTTCAAGATGAACGCTCTAAAAATAAATAAATATAACAACGAATTGGAACATATAAATGTATATATGTATACTGGCGGCCATTTGAAAGTGTACGACTCTTATATCAGATTTCGTTATATTTGATCTTTGTAAAACTGACTTTGAAATTTGAGGTTCATGTGATATGTCATTATGACATTCACAATTGTCTAATTATTACTTATCAAAATTAAAGTGTATTATTATTTTATCAAAAAAAAAATCCAAATTAACAGAGAACGTCCCAAAAATGTTCAAAATAAACTAAATTATAAAAATTAAGTAACTTAAAACTACAAAACTCCAACGCGAGAAGGTCTGTATAAAATTAATATTTCGTCCAGGCGCCATTTGAGTCTATTACATCTTGCAATCGACGTCTCATTGATGAAACAAGTGTCCTCGTGTAATCTACGTTGATATTGTCCCATTTTCAATTGCTCTATTATAAATATTCTTAACAATCATCGACCATGCATTTTCAATTGGGTTTAGGTCGGGCGACTTTGAGGGCCAATGTATGAATTATAAGGTATTATGTATGAATTGAGCAATTATCTTGCTGGAAAATAAAATTCTGAGGATACAACATAGTGACGGACGGCAGCATAATATTGTCCAATATGCGTATGTAACTCTGTCCGGTAAGGCGCTCTCCTATCCTCCAGCAAACACCGGGACCTAGGGAAGTTATCCATGCCCAAACATTGATGGAAAAACGTCCACTCCGGTCGGTAGGTTTAATATACCTCTTCATACCTCGAATTCTGAGGTCGGTAGACGCGGATGGAACGATCATGACGTGACTGAAAGACCTTTTCGTCGGAAAATGTGACATTATTCCAAAAGTCGTCGGGCCTACCGACAAACCGGTTCGCAAAATTAAGACGTTGTTCTTTATGCATTGGCTCCAAAAATTCCTTCTTTGCTGCCGCATAATTTCGTAACTCTGAACTCTTCACCCGCCGCCTTGCAGACCTCACAGATCCAGGAAACTCCGTTTCGAAATAGGCCGTCACTGCTTTCACTGCAAAGGGATTCGTTCTAAGATTGTCTAGGAAGAGGTTGTCTTTGAGTTTGTCTATGAGTTAATTACTGACATTTGTTTGAAGTTTCAAATAAGTGTCAAAATGAAATATAAAGAGAAAACATTACAATATCAAAAAAAATCGTACACTTTCAAATTGCCGCCAGCGTACTATAAACAGGTCTTATTTCAATACACTGAATGTTGTTTCTTCAAAGCGTTTCAATTAATATTCAAATTATATTATTGTGCAATATGATTAGCAAAGAAATTTTAGCCAAATCTTCAATATTCCTTTCCCGTCTCATTTCTGACATATTTTTCAAATTACAATTTTTGTAGTTATTTTAGTTATGAGGCTTATCATATTTAATAATGCTCATGTATTCCAAATCATCTTGTATATTTCGTAAAATATATCTGTAACTACTTATGCATTTTACAATATAAGTAAGTTAGTTCCAAAGCCACTTCCAAAATGTAAGTACATTATAGAAACTTTCCGTTGGTATCGCAAACATGATGATAATCTAACTATAGGCCAAGATATAGATTTTTAGGAAATTAAAAAATAACAGTTAACGAACTATACAGGGTTGTAAAGTATAATACATAGATGAAAATTTATATAAATTAAACAGATAATTGTTGTTTATCTAAAAATGGCGTCCTAAATGGTTTATATTAAAATGCAAAAAAGGGTTATAAGTTTCGAGCAATAACTACAAGTACAATCCTTTTGACTACAATTCAAAAGTTGTAAAATTGAAAAATCTACGAAATGAGCTCTACCGGAATTCTCTAGCTGCATTTTCAGTCGAGAAATACGGGAAAAGCCGCAAAAAATTAACGTTTTATTGAAAAGTCAGCATTGCACGTATGAATAACTTTAAACATAGTCGAACGGATAGTTTATCTACAATTAATTGTTAATTACATATTTTTGGGCCCTTTATCTAGGTAACCACCTTTGCTCGTACCGTAGTCCGATCGTGTTTTTTACGGTTTTGGAAACTTCAGAACATTATCTAAAATTTGTACTCTCATACTTGTACGTTAAAATGGTTTACCTCAATAAAGCCCAAGAAAATGTAAATGGCAATTGTAGCAAAACTATCCGTCCGACAGATGCAGGTTTTTCACAAATAATTTACATGTTAAAATTTAGTCTTGCACACAACGCAGACGCCGTAGTTTAAAACTTGTAAAAGGTACGAATTTTCAATAAAACTTTTCTTTTTCGCTTTTTCCAGTTTTACTCGGCTGAAAATGCAGCTAGAGAGCTCCGGGAGAGCTCATTTTGTAGTTTTTTCATCAATTCTCTATAATTTTGTATTGTAGTCAAAATTATTGTTCTTGTAGTTATTGCTAGAAATTCAAAAAAACCCTTTTCCTGCCATTTTCTTTCTGTTTTTTCGGACGCCATTTTGTTATAAACAACAATTGGCTGTTTAATTTAAATACGTTTTCATCTATGTATTATACTAACCCAACACAGTTCGTTATCCGTTATTTTTTAATGCCCTAAAAAATGTGTATATATGCTGGGCCTAATCTAACCATAATATTTATAACACCGAACATTATTTGTTTCGAAAAGCTCAGATAGCTTTTTAAAATGTCCTTGTCAAATAAAAATCCTGATTGCATCAAAATCCTCAAAATTGCAATCGTCGAAGAAATAGTTTCCCAATCCTCGTCGTCATCGGAACTATCTCATCGTCGGCTTCAGGATTTGTATTCCATCATTGGTGGTTATTTTTTGCGTTGGAAGCACACGCGTCAGGTAGCTGACAGCTTCGTCGGCAAAAATAACGCAGCAGACTGCATCTGGAGCAGATTGGCCAGGCATATCAACTGAATTTTCGTTCAAGATGTATCCGTGTCCATCAGTTAGACTTCAGCTAGAACAAATTCGAAAATTCCTAGATATTATCTCCAAATTCCAGCATGATAATTTGCTTGTTGAGTAGTGCAATCAAAGCAAGGCGGGGTGTGAGCCTGAAACACGCGTTCCCAGTTTGCCCTAAAATATTTTATAATATAGTTGATTGGCATCTTTCAAACATTTTCTAACATAGTTGATTGAGCATTTTAATTTTATTTGAGTACCCACCGTAAATCGCTCAATCACTTAGAAATTTGCCTTCATCACGACCCACTCGCCGCCAACAGGAGTAAACGCTTTCCTCAAGTCCTCATCCTGTCTTAAAAGATTTATGGATTTCAATTTTTCCTAACTTAATTCAACTAGCAAAAGCTTATAGTCACGTAGTAAATGACGTATCTGAGCTAGCAAGACGACTTGACAGCAAGAAGATAATGACATTAACGCCACCGTAATTAAACATTCTTTGGTTTTTGCATGAACGTAGAAAAACTAATGTATGCAACACAAATAACTATTATTGTAAAAGAGCATGGGGTGCATGATATCAATGAAATATGTATATCAATTGATATCATGCACCCCACGCTTTTTTACAATAAAATAATTGTTTTGTCAATCACTAGTTCATTATTTTTTTTCTTTTTAATTCGGTGTCCCTTTAAAGCGTGTTATTTTCAAATTTTTTTAAGTACAATTTATTTTTTACCTTCTAGTTCGGTTTGATGTAAATGCCCCTTTTTAGTTTTTTTTAGTTGTCAAATTATTGTACTGTCATCGGTCCTTGATAACTGTGCAAAGTTCCAGTTTAATCTGATGTTTTAAAGTGGGTGAAAGTCTCGTTCAAAGATTCCGTTACATACAAACATATATACTGTTGAAGCTAATAAAGCAAGCGTGTTAAAAAAGTAGTACTCGTTCGCATCCGATAACAAATAAAAGATCCGGAAACAACGAAACTTTGATTCTAAGATCCGGATAGAACACCAGACTTTGATTCTGAGCTCCCCGAAAACTCTAATTAGGCATATTTTTTTTAGTATAAATAGATAACTACTTTTTCCGTCGACCGTGTATTTACGAGGTTAATTAATGTATACAAAATCGTTTATTAATGACCCCTATTAATGCATGATTTTCTATTAATAAACGATTTTAGTGAAACATCTGCATACATTTAAATTTCCAAATCACGACGACAATCAATCTGTCACAGTCACTAATGTCACGGTTAATATTTGAAATATAGTTTTGTAAAACTTCGAATAAATGGATATCAACAAAGATTTTTAAGTTAACCCCGCCAGAAGTGGCAGAAACTGCAAATGTAGCAACTTTAAGTTTACTGGCAGAAAAGAGCAGACATCTATATGAAAAAACTTATTAAATAATTAAATTTGTACTTAGTTTTCTTAAATAAAACTTCAAAATAAGATTGTCTCCATTTTATTCAAAGTACAGTCGACGGAAAAATTTTGTAACTAACTCGTATACTAAACGCGATAAATGTCGTATACTAAACGACAATTAACGAGCTCGCTACGCTCGCGCGTTAAAATAACTTACTGTAGAAGATAGTGGTATGGTATGGATAGTAGTATGCCCTGTACATCACGTGACCGGTATTTCCGATCTCCAGCTTGTAGCTATCTAAGGTCCCCATTGTACCGTCTTTAGGGTAACGTGGTAACTGTATACGAAAAAGTACATCGACATTACCGACGACAGGGCGGACCGAAGAGCGTCACTCCATGTATAAGCAACAAAAGTCACAAAACCTTCGAACTTGCACGCAAAAATGACCAAGCCTATACACTGAACGCAGTTTCCAGTCATAAAATCAACACACACACACCGTTCTTGCAGAAGACAAGTGATCTTGAGACGCGAATTTGAATCCCACTCATTTGCGTTTTGTGTTATTTCTTTCCTGAAGAATGTACTGGGTACTAAGAAATAACAAAGACGTTTTAAATGTTCATTCTCCCTTTTTATTATAGAAAAACAAATTAAATAAATAACTTTTAATGTTATTCAAAACAAAAAGCTGATACAATTCGACCCTATTTTTTTTTCAACTGCTTACATTTTTTGTAGTAGTTGTTAACTAGTTGTAGTAGTTGTGTTGTTGTAAGTAGTTGCATTACTCTCGCTGCTTTTAAATCATTTAAGTTGTTAATATGATAATATAGGGCAGAGAAAAACAATTTGACGCAAAGACGAACACATGCGGACATTGGGTTCTGTCGCTGAATTAGAAACACCCAAGATGGCAGCGGTTTTTCCAAGCAAGCGGTTTTCCCCATGTAGGATTATTTGGACAATTTTAGGATTCGAACTAGGACATCATTCTCAACGTTTGTACCAATATTCAGATTTTTGTATACTTTGACTGATCTGCAATTAAAACCGACTTTCAACATTAAATAGTTTATAATAAACTCATTTCTATAATTGGAACCAACTGCGCTTACCATATCAAAAATTTAATGATATACAATTATTGTATTGAAGATAATTATTGTTGAAAAATGTTTGGTTAATGCCTAAAGCTTGTAAAGTAAAGTAGCTCTTAGTCCCTTCTGTATATCAATCAAGTACATACACCACGATATCCTCCTACTACCTCCCGAAACTGGTACCGCAAACAAGGCGTTTCATCTCCTGTGTCAAGATACTCGAGCTGAATAAAACGAACCAGGAGTATCGCAGGATTAAAAACATTAAATTACACCAGTTAGTCACTAATCAACTCTTTATGAGGCGGATAACCCAGGAGCTCCAAAATAATAACAGAAGTAAAGCTGGCTGCTTGGTAATTAATTCACTAACTTACTTAGGTAATCCTCCGAGTTATCTGGACTGCTTAACAAAATTACGTTAAATCTAGAAGGCTTTGTGATTCTTTAAAACCAGAAAATCAATATACATCCCAGCGGGCCTTGGCTGGCTTGCTGATATACACCCATTCTCTCCGATTAGATTTCTGGAGATAATCGAGTTTTGTAACTAATGTACAGGTCGACTGGAATTGGATAATCTTATGGCGTCGTTAATTTGGAAAGTAATTTAATTTGTGCTTGCTAATGTAATCCTAGCAGATAATTCTTGTAATATCTGACATGTACGCGTTATACAACTCTTCTTTTGTCAAGAGGCCTAAAATTACTTGCGTGTTTCTGTGAGACCTTTGATCTGTATTGCTATATCTACAGTACATTGCTATATATATATATATATATATATATATATATATATATATATATATATATATATATATATATATATATATATATATATATATATATATATATGTTATATTGCTTGTCGCAATAATAACTTTTTAAAAACTTTATTACAGAAAATGGATAGTTGGAACTATCCTGACGAAAAATAAATATGAGTGAGTTAAATTTAGACTTTACTGTTTGAATACAGATACTACACTTGACGTAGAATCATACTACACTAAATACAATTTGCTTTGAAATGTTCTTTTATAAACTATATAATGCAAGTTCAGCATGCAGGTGGGCAAGCGACAGCTTGGTCAACGGCTATTCTGCATTATGTGCTGATAAGCGAAATATAATGCCATGAGAAAGGATGTGTCATATAATATGCACTGATATGGAAATCTTATCTGAGTAACGCTAAATAATAAAATGTAAGTTATTATAAGCTGCTATGAGTTTCATATAACAACTCCCTTCTTATAAAAAAAGTTGATGTTATACATCGACTTTTAAATTCAAGTTACATAATACGAAATATTGAAATAGTAAAACTAGATAAAATACAGATAAAGAATATTTAAATTATATAATATAAAATGATAAAAATAAGTTCTTTTCAAAAATGACACTGAGATGCACTAGTTTTTCAACTGTTCACTTCGATGCACTCTTCGTCGATTTCATCTTCGCGGTGTATGGGTGGTCTTCTCCTTGGAAGTAGCCTGGTGAGGACACTAAATCTGCGATTTGGTGGAGGTGGAGGTGATCCAGATGCTACAATGGATAGTCTTCTTCCTCGTCGGCATTTGCAGGATACATATAAAATTATAATGCAAATAATAAGCGTAATAGTTAGATAGGTAAACCACGAATAGTGTTTTTCGATGAAGGGTTGGTTAATGATGTCATCTAAGTCTCTGGAATATTGGTCGAGTTTATGTTTCGCAATTTCCAATTCTTCCACGTTGAGGTTGTTAAGCTTTAGTGGTTTAAGCTCTGGCAACTTTAGTTTGTCTGGCATTTTGCTGCAACAGTCGAATGGAATTAAGACTGGATGAGGGTTGTAATTTGTTTCCAAATACTCTTTGGTGCTTGCTTGGACCTTAGTGATCCCAATAAAGGCACTGCAGCCCGGTTTGTAATTTCAGGATTGAGTTTTTGTAAATAAGTTCTGTTACTGAACTTTTCTTGGGACAGCTTATCGTGATGTGTAGAGGTTCAGAGATGATGGTTAACCACATATTAGCTTCAAGCTCTTGGACATTATAGCCTTTACTTAATATCAGTGAAGTAATACAGTTTTCTGGTATCCTTTGTAGATTTTTAAATAAGCGTGCTTCACAGGTAGCGTCGTTATCAATTGGGTATGCAAATAAGTTTGAACATAATTTTGTGCCATAATTTAGTGGTTTGCAAATACTTGGATCAGGAACGGGTACATACATCAAAGAATCATCGTCTTTCGCGATATATTTATTTGTGATAGGTAAAATGTGATGTAAACCAGTTCTATTATCCAAAATAGGAATGGGATACAAATGATAGAGGGTGTACGTTTGTTGTTCTACCAGGGGTATTCTTAAAACAAATACTAAATCTGAATTGGATTGAAATGCTTCTAGTTCTATTATGTCTAGATACTGAGCAATGTTTGAAAATCTGACAGGTAAAGGTAAATTATTCCTATGTAAATTTTGAGAAATTTCCTGTAATGAGGTAATTAGATCTCCTGGGGTAATAATAGAAGTATGGATTATTTTTAAACGTGCAAATGTCACGGAGTTTAAAATGTCATTTAAGTTATCTTCAATGTACAAGTAACTTTCCATGAGTTGTTCACAAATTCCTAGAAATTTTAATTTCATGTAAATAGAATCAGTTTTATCATTTATACTGATAATAGAGTTTTCTATTTCTTTAATGTCTCTATTGAATGTTTCTTCGTCAACACGCAACCTTTGGATAGTGATGTTAGTTGGATAGTTTTTGATGACCGAAGTTGTGACTGAAATTTGATTTTTAATTAAATTTTCTAGTTGATGTTCATCATTGTTCAATTTATTTATACAGTTAGAGTAATATTCTCCATCTGATGCGTCAAGATTACCAGTAAGTGATTTAAATACAGAACCTATACCATTAATGAGTCCGCGTTTATAACGTTTGGTGTCATAAAAGACTTCGTTAAATTTGGATCCAATGGAGGTTGAAATTTGGTTTAAAAGGCTGATATGAGATTTTACTTCTGTTTGAAAAACGTTGAAATTATGGATAGCGGGATCAAACATGTTTAGGATTTGAGATAGGATCTTGTCATTGTTGTCAAATGCTAATTTGATGGATGTTATGTTTTTATGTACCAAAAGTGTCCATTTGTCGTGAGTAATGTCAATCTTAGTGTCTTCGTGATAGTATACTCCTACGGTGTTATTAATTGGGATTATCGTGTATTGTGAAGCTACTGTTCCGATCAGCAGAAGAAACCTGAAAATAAATTAATTTTCGTAGTAAGGCTTCATTCTGTCAAAATTTACTTTTGTTTTGTTTTTGGTTTCGAGATTAACTAATATTGCAGAATTTTGAAATATTTGAATTATCTCAAAGGGACCATTAAATTTGTTTTGCAATTTATCTTTAATTTGTGATTCTTTTACGTAAACCTTGTCTCCTACTTGAAATTCGTAACGATTCTCGGGGACATGTTTATCGAAGCGTACTTTAGCTTTTTCTTTATGCGTCTGGGTTCGAGATCGGGCAACTTTATAATAATGAGATATTCTGTTATTGAGGTCTCGTATATATTTTGTAATCAGGTCTTTTTCGTTGAACAATGTCTCAGGGGGTCTACTGGATGTGTGTCCAAAAATTAACTCAAACTGTGTAAATCCGTGCGTTTTGTTTGCTGAATTGTTGTAACAGATTACAGCGTAAGGGAGGATGTTAAAAGGATGTTCGTCTGGGTTTTCTGCGAGGTGTACTCTTATCATTTCGGTAAGAGTGGCATGAAATCGTTCTAGTGATCCATTTGATTGAGGATGACTAACGCTTGAAATGGTTAATTTGACGTCGTACAAGGTACATAAATCACGGAGTAGGCTATTGTCAAATTCACGGCCATAGTCGCAGTGAATCCTTAAGGGTGTACCATAGTGTTGAAAGTATAGCAATAAAGTATTGACTATTGATTTACTTGTTTTGTCTTGAAGAGCATAAGCTTGAGTAAATTTTGTAAGCTCATCTCGGATGGTCAGTGCGTAATTTCTATTTGGTGCTTCGAAAACGTCTATGTTTATACGTTCGAAAGGCGTCTTTGGTGTTTCGGTAATCACTAATGGGTTACTGAGATTTTTACGACACACTTTTGATTTTTGACAAATTTCGCAATTTTTGATAAATTTCTCTACGTCTTTGGTTAAGCCAGTCCAATTGTACTTTTCTTTAATACGTCTAATGGTTTCATTTATACCTCTGTGTAAATTATTTTTACCTGAGTGATGTTGGTCTAGTATGATAGGAATTTCGTCTTTGTCTGGTGTTTTGACGATATTTTGGCAAATAACTAATTTTAAATCTTGTTCGCAAAAATAAATGAAAGCATTTCTAATATTGGTAAATCTAAATTGTTTTCTACATGAAAGGTTTGAGAGAGATCAATTTCGTTTTTTAATTTGTATAATAGGATGAATAAACATTCTATTACTCCGTCGAAAGGCAAAGGGACTATAAAATACCTTCTTTTTCTCACAGATTTGCTAGTGAGAAAAAGTTGAAATTTACTGTGTTAACTTTATAGGTTGTAAAATCAGGATTTTCCTCAAATATATCTTCTATTATTTTATAATGAAGATCTTCTAACTTATTTTGTTTGAAAAAGGTAATGATATTTTTATGGTCTCGGTCTAATAATTGTTTATTTGTAAATTTTATTTTTGAATAATCAATTAAGGATTTTGTCTTGTATAGGTTAACAAAAGTTTCGAATTCATTTGAAACTTGTTCTTTCGTTATTTCGTCAGAATTAGGTTCATCTTCGTCATTGATTTCTATAGTTTCGTCTTCATCTGAATTGTTTGCGGCTAATATTTTGAAATTTAATTTGGAACATTCTTTAAAATGGTTAATTTTTATTCTAGAAAGAGCATCGGCGTTCTTATTGATTTTGCCGGGTTTGTAGACTATTTC
>CAXKVY010010316.1:0-37082 GCA_964058915.1 Tetropium fuscum
TATTTAAACATAAAAAAATTACAGGTTCGTGTTTGCAAAATATAGCGAGCAAAGTTACAATATACAATATGTCCCAATTCTTATGTTCCCCATTCATAAAACTTTTATTAGCAATGTTTAGGAAAAATCTCAAACGCGTCGATTTTTGTTGTAAAATTCTCACCTACAGTTATTTTCGCTCGTTCATCCTCAACCCCCCAATCCCCTTTATTTCAAAGGATTTTTTATGCTGAATACAGCAAAAAGAGAACTTTAAATTTTGGATCATAAATAACGAAGATATTCGCTAAATTAAAGTTCCCATGGTTACTTATGCTAAAAATAAGAACTTTAAAACAATTGCCACTTAATCGAATTTGAAAAGAAAGTCCAGTGCATCTTGTAATTACGCTGTGAAGGATTGTGTCGCTGATTTCAGCATCAAAGAACATTTTGTTGGCAAATTTAAACACATTGTTCAACAAGAAATGAAGATTTCTTCAAAAAAACCGAATTTATTTTGAAAATGGAGGTGTTTATTAAAATTTAGTACTTTGCTTCGGAAAATCTCGTAAGCTACATTTTTTTATAATAACTGTTCGAAGTGGCCATCATTTACAATCTGACAGTAATCAATTCGATCTTGAAAAGCGTTCACAGAAGACCGAATAACATTAGGGGGTATTTCACGAGCAACATTCAATATTCGTCTTTTCAATTCCTCGATATCCTGTGGTTGAGTGGCATAAACCGTACTTTTCAAATAACCCCATAGATAGAAATCTAATGGGGCCATGTCAGGAGATCTTGGGGCCATTCAATAGTGCCTCCGCTACCTATCCATTGGTTTGGGAACGTTCCGCATTTGCCAAACACTTGCATCAACCATATCGGGCTCTTCATTATGGGGTAACAAAACTAATAAGGCCGGCAAAAGTTCGAATCTGAGCAAATCCAGGTAAAATTTTTGTTCATTATTAGGATTTTAATCCGCTGTTTATCTGACACATTAGGCATTATTCAAAATTTGTGAAGTTTGACAAAATGCCAAAATAAACTGCACTAAGAGCGATGTCAAGTATTTTTTATCAAATGTCATTGATTAGCAATTGTTTTAACATTCTGTTCTTACCCATTTTTAAGGAAGGGGTTCCCATTACTCATGTTCGGGAAACTGTATTTTTCTAAGTGATATACATTTGTACAAATGCATTAGCTAGCTATATTCTTTCTTTATTTTAATAAAATAATGAAACTAAGGCCGTCAGTTAAAGAAAAATAGCATTATTTAATTTAAATTCGAATGTCTGTAGAATGTATTTCAGTTTAGCTATATAGGGCTAGAAAATCGTTCTCCCGAACACATTCTGGAGCAACCCTTGCGACCTGTAGACAGTAAATATTAAGATTTTAAATTATTTACGATGACAACTGTTTTATCTATATCAGGTCTTATATTTTTCAGGGAGGTTTGGCCGGAGAACGATAGTTTTGGGAGCAATAATATGGCGACCGAGGAGGAGTTCCTAGCGCTGAGGGATATCTTCTTTGCTGATTTAGGCGGTGAGGCTTGTTTTATTTATTGTTATTGCATTTCATTTCGGCGTAGGATGGTGTCAAGTATAAGCATGTGTGCGTATAAAATATTTGTCCGAAAGTATTTATCCGAAGACATTGTCGATATCTGGATCGCGGATGTGAGACAAATATTCGGATTTTATATCTGTTATTTATCGCGCTACAACGCCTTAAGTTCAGATTAATATTGTGTTGAGGTCTGAAACTCCAGGATCTGTCCTCAGATTTAATTTACGTTCACACTGCTTTTAATAATGTACTATTTGTACAAATGTACTAGTATGCAAATAAACTTTTCACAGTATCTTAGTCTGGGGGGCACGTATTAAAAAAAGTAGCGTCAGGTGAATCAAACGAATGATTAGAAACATATTGTGACTTGCATGAACATTGTGTATGCAGTTGAATAAAATGCTAATGTATGTATTATAGGGCGTAGAATTGCAACATACGGTTATTATTTTATTTTTTTATTTATACTAAGGATCACTATACAGAGATACTTAGGACACAGTAGGACTACATTAGATACCTAACCAGAAAAATTCTAATAACTGGGATACACATAACTAATAAAGCCCACAGTTAACGAAACAAAGAAGAGAAAAAAAACATGGGCGTGGGCTTATGACCATACGATAGAAGTGAAAATTTCTAATTTTCGAGTTTTAAAATATATACTGTAACCGTCCGCCCGTACACCCCGCACCCGTTAATACACGTTGACCGTACACGCCCGTGGCACAGATGCTTCAGGTAACCGGCGCTAGATGCCGCCCCGCTGTATGTCGCTCCAAAATACCTACTCACATTTAGCAAGTACTGCGACCGCAGTCGATTCGGTTCAATCCAATTCAATTCAATTCGATACAGGGTGGAAAACAATTGGACGGTATCCCGACCAGATGGACCCTCCTGATAGATGATACTAAGACTAGAAGATATGCTAATGCGCATGCGATCCCCTATCTCTCTCCTGACGCATTCCGTGACAAATTTAAAATTTGACACATCTTTAAAATATATCTATATATATAAAAGAAAGTCGTGTTAGTTACACTATTTATAACTCAAGAACGGCTGAACCGATTTGGCTGAAAATTGGTGGGGAGGTTAGAACCAGGAGACGGACATGGGATACTTTTTATCCCGTTTGACCGTGTTTCCGTGTGACGTGACATAAAACGTCAAAGAGAATACAAGTCACTATAAAACGTGGTATACCAAAAACGCATCTGACATGGAATAACGAAACGCAAATGACAGCTAAACGTAATTTTGTCTATGGTTACGTATGGTTAGGTTAGGTATAAATCAATAATCATCAGTAATTTGCATTCTCTTTGAATCATCATTAACAATGCCGCGACCAAGACGATCGAATCTTTCCCGACAAACCCGTAATGCAAGAGGGATACGAAACATTGCGAATGAAAGGACTGAAGAAGAACAAGAAATTGTCCGTGAAGAGCGCCGCATTAGTATGGCTCGACTTCGTGCGTCTCAATCACAAGAGCAAAGCGAGGCAGCCCGTGAAACGGCTCGGTTGTCAATGCGAAATCGTCGAGCAAACAACAGAGATCAACAAGTAGATAATTTTAGACGCACAAGAAGAGATTTATCAAGTGCTGATTTGAATCGAGCAGCGTTTCGATACGATTGCAGCACTGATTACTGCTTGCATCCTAGCGTTTGCATTGGGCCTATGGACGTTGTTTGCGAGTATTGTGGCGCATTGAAGTTTTCCGGAGAAACGCCCGTATTGTGCTGCCTTAGTGAAATTGCCATTATTGCCATTTACTCTCTGGCGATTTCCGCCAAACACTGCCAGTGCTTCCAAGATCAACGGCTGCCGACGAAATAAAACGCTTGCCTCAAATCATCGAATCTATGGCGATATGTGAAGAAACTTCAGCTGAGAGTCAACATGTCAACAAACCTGAGAGTTGCATTGCTTAATGATACATCTGCTGAAGATTTCTCTGAGCAATTGCTGACTATCGGTAATGGTCGAGTATCTGTCGACGAATCGAGCGGATTGATTTCATTTCCTCAGAATTTCTGAGACTTTGTCTCATCGAAACGTATCAACAAAGTATTCCCAAACACCATTACTAACTACAAAAATAATGAATGGTTGAGTGAGCGAGCAATTTTAGCGGCTAAGAATAAAGATCTAGATGACCTAAACTACATAATTCAGAATGAGATCATTGAAACAATGCATTCATTAAAATCTATTGACTGTGTAACAAATGATGATGAAGCCACCAACTATCTAATTGAATTCGAAACTCCTTGGATGTGCCTGGCTTACCACCGCACAATTTACGCCTAAAGGTTGGCTCCGACGATACTCAAAGGAATATTCGAATGTGAGGAAGTTCTCATTCCGAGGATCCCTATGATCCCAACCGATATGCCGTTTGAGTTTAAAAGACTTCAATTTCCGATCCGTCTTGCATTCGCCATGACCATTAACAAATCACAAGGCCAATCCTTGAAAGTTTGTGGTCTGAATCTGGAAAATCCATGTTTTCCCATGATCAATTATATGTGGCATGTTCACGGGTCGGAAGACCATCTGCGTTGTTTGTTCTTGCGCCTGATAATAAAACAAAAAATATCGTGTATCACAAGGTGCTTAACTGAAGAGTGCAACCTATGCAACAAAATACATGAACAATAAAGAATCAGCAAAATATCAAAATCTGCTTATTTATTGCCTCTAAGGCGGAACAAAGTTGGCCGGGTCAGCTAGCTATTTTATAAGTTTAAATACATTATTTTAATTATTTTGTTCATTTGTGATTGTGATAAACAATGGTTTACCGTGCAATGAAGGGTTGGACCAATAACAATAATAAAAAAGTAACCAGTGGATAGGATATATTTTGTTTTTATAAAGCGAATATGCAACGACCGGTTGTGTCAAAACGTCCGTCCACACTGTGACTGTCTCCTATCGTATCATTTCTTTGATGTGTCGGCGAAAAAACGACAATTGGGCGATCAAGTCCGTTGCGTTTCTTTTTACCTATTTTGATACGTTACTGTGCAACGATTTCCTGTCTCCACTGATACACAACGATGACACGATACGTGAATTTGCAACAAATGAATACCGGCCTTAAGAGTACAGGAAAGTTAAATTTCCTAAAATTATAATTGCGTATATGATTACTGACAAAATCAGCAGTTCTAGAAATGTAAATATCAGATATTGTACATTGAGCAGGATGATACGCATCTTCCATAAGAAATGGAACATTATCGCGTTCCAGATTACTTGATACCCGATACAAAAGTCATTAAACTGAAATAAGAGGATGATATTCCAGTTATTGAACATGCGCAACTATCACACATGCAAACTAGAGGAGTAATAGCTCAGTGAGGTATATAAAGCACAAAATGATACCGTTAAAAAGACGTTCTCCCTCTAATTGCCCGCGTGCGAGCTGCATCGCGATGCTCACAATCTGGGTCAGCAAGCATCTGCCCTCTCAAGACGACCCCTCATTAAAAAGTTATTTGGATCAAATAATGCGGAACAAGTATGGCATTAATTTTCAGCTGGTATGTTAATAAACGGTGATCCCGGAGGTGGAAGCAATCGATGGCTCTAGAGGTCAGGCGGCTGTTGGGAAGCTCCGGGGACTTAAGTGGCTTGTGCGGTGTTTCTCGCCTCAGACAATACGTGCTCGTACTACGAGATTCACGTCTTGGGGGGTGGGGCGAGGCCCTCAAGCGACTCGCCCTTCCGCATCAAATAATATAACTAATATGCCGGATAATTGTGAACCCTCGGCACCTGCTCTTCGGTATGCGTTGCCTCAGACGGTGATACAGTTAAGCCGGCTTTCCTAATTCCGCTGATGGATTAAGCGGGATTTACGTAAAGAGGAAATAATAACTGAGGTTGGTATTATTGACCGTTTAGAGCGAACGAGTGAAAGGTTTCTTCGGCCCGGCTTTGCCGTTCTGGCATTTCACGGCTCGAGAAAATTTGTGAAATAATGCATGAACAAATATACCAGATACCTGAGATACCTAAAGCTTCCGGATGTGTTTTTGTCTAGAAAGTTGATGGAGGTGATTATGAAACGTGTGCAAAAGGGGAATTAAAAGGGAAATAAAAACTAGTGGTAGCTACTAATACGAAGCAACTGAGGCCGCGCCTAACTGTAAAATTTAATATTATTCGACTATTAACCATAAAGAAATAGGGTCAAGTGGTGTAAAAATCAGACAAATTTCATACCTTTCAATTTTTCGAGCGCAAAAAATAATTATTTTAACTTGATTATTTTTATAGCAAATATTCCTTAGATGGTAAATCAAATTCCCAGCTTGTTTTTTCTTCTTTGCTCCAGAATGCATTAAAAAAATTAAATTATGTCATTTTTCACCTCTGCTTTGGACAAAAAACGAGACAATGGCGGGTAAAAGGTCTTGCTTTTGAAAAATTGAAATCAGCTGATCTCTACAATGCTTTCAAAGCTCATCGATCTAAATCTAAACGTCTGATTGATGAGGCTTTTAGAATATTTATAAAGGATTCTGAGCGATCATTATCTGGTAATCCCAAAAAGTTTTGGAACTTTGTTAAAAAAAAAGGTTCCTCACGTATCCCTTCTGTAATGTTCTATAACGACAGTGAACTTTCCAATTCTACTGATATCGTTAATGCGTTTGGTGACTACTTTAACAGCATCTTCATTCAATCACAACCAGTTAATCCGTCTGAGTTTTCTTTACACAACAATCTAGGACATATAGATTTACTGAATATCTCATATGAAGATGTTTTACAAAACCTGAAAGATCTAAGGATACTTTTACAATGGACGTAGATGGTATTCCCAGTTTTGTTCTAAGAGACTGTACTTATGTTTTTGCCGAGCCACTACAGATCTTATTCGATTGAATCCTACGTAATTCTTCCTTCCCGTCGTATTGGAAAAAAAAGATATATGTACCCGATACCAAAAAAGGGAAATCAAAATGATGTATCAAATTATAGAGGCATTTCACTACACAAGAGAGAAATATACGGTATTCGATCACAGTGACCTACAGTTCTGGCTACCGCAAGCGATATTCGACCTTAGTCAGCCCCGTGCACGCGCTCGCATCATCTTAAATTGGTTTTAGCTTTTAATCTCAAAGTGCAAACGAAAATCATTTCTAGAAGACTTTGATACCCTCGTGGACTAGACTAATATGGCATATTGGAGACTTCATCCTCTTCAGATTGTGGCGTGTTATCAGAATCCATTTCACTGATGTAGAGCGATTTAACATTTCGAATTCTGCAAGTTTTGTTACATAATTACAATTCACTTGTTTTATTACAAGAAGTCACGATAATTGCCGCAGTTATTTATATATAAATTATATTTCCACCAAACAAAGCTGAATCAAGACGAAATAACCAATCCAGGATTAATTCAAAAGCAGGCTGTACAATTCGAAGTTAACCTCACGATCGTGAAGTTGAAATTTGTTCTCGATGCACGCCTCATTCCGCTTACCAATTGCCCCTTATTCAATAGAAGAATTTCGGAACAATGGGATCATGAAAATTCACGAAATATAAGAACAAGTGGTGCTGCCGTCGGTCGGGAGGCATTGCTTGAATATAGGATGAATATTAATTAACCGCTATCTGGTTAAGACAATGCTCCGGAAATCGGATTTGAACTCGGCAAGCTGATCAATTTCAAGGGATATTTATGCAGACGGTCTAATATTTGCAAAAGATCAGTACCTATCGGATATTAATGCCTATTGCAATACCTATTGGAATTAATATGACACAGGAATTTTTTTCTTATATAAAATACAAGTATTTAACTACAAACTCTGTAAATTTCAGCCCTTAATATTAAATGATAGCGACACTAGATATTTAAAAAAAATATATCTCAGCTCCAAAGCTGAGGTTTATATAAAATTTATATAAAAAAAAATATTAAAAAACCAGCTATTCAATGCTGTTAACAAAAAAGGAAAAAACAATTTTTTGTTGAAAAAAATCCATTTTTGTGGCTAAAAAAACCCGATTTTTCAACCGATTTTTCGCATATTAACCATCGATTTAAAGAGCGCGCAATAAATAAAAATGTTAGCACATTTTTAGAAAATTTTAACCTCAAAATTGACTCTAAATATGTAGCCCATTTTGCCAAAGCATTTGATACCGTTAATCACGATATGTTATTCCAACAGTTGGAACCCATGGAAGTAGGGGTCGTATTAGATATATTTACAAATTATTTGGTTGATCGGATAGTAGAAATTAATAAAACATGTAGTGACTCGTTACCGATTACCATGGGTGTACCTCAGGGGACGGTAGTGGGCCCTATTTAGTTTATATAAATAATATATCTATAAATTATCCAACACCACTGCCTTATTAATCTGAAATGATACAGCTATACTATATACTGGTGATAATTGATCTGAAGTATATCATAAAGCTGAAATAGAACTTTTATGACTGGTAAGATTGTTAGTCTTAATGTGGATAAAACTAAGTTCATAACTTTTATATCATCATTAACTGATCAACCCTTTATTGATAATATCAAAATGCATAAACAATATTCATGTACAAATATTTTAAATTGTTCTACTATTCAGAAAGTAAATTATTTCAAGTATTTGGGTATAATGCTTGATCAGTGCCTACGATGCACAGTCTAACATAAAATCTAGGAAGTTCTTGACTGATTTGAAAAAAACGCTTTTTTTCGAAAAACGTCAATTTCTCAAAAATTAATTAAGTTATCTCAAATAAAAAAAATTCTACTTATCTGTCATACAAAACAGTACGCTTAATCCGAATTTCATACTGATAACTTTATTTTTCGTGAAATGGAAAATAAAAAACCAAAAATAGGTTTTTTTAAATTTTACGCAAAGATTTTGAAGTTATGTGAGAAAAATGTTCGAACAAAAGTTGTACATTTTTGTATTACCTACAATTTTTGCATTTAACTTTTTTCCCTGACACCATTACTTTTGCCGGGAATTGCGAAAAACCACTTTTCACCCCTACCGTTCAGCCCCCGCAAGAGGTCAGCTGTTCGGTTTATGACAGAATAACTACTCTCTACCCCCCCAACCCATTTCCGCTGAGTTTTACCTGTGAGGAATTAATCGGGAAATTCATGTTTTTCGAGCTATTTTGCCTGGCCTACCTTTAGTACTTCTTAATAATTCTCGATTATATTGCAATTTTATCTTGCTTATTTCAATTGTCTTGTTATAAAATACTGTTAATATATTATATTAACATCGAATGTTTAGATCCCCATAATTTGCGTGTTTCTCTAAGCCGTGACGACCGACCAATATGCCATAGTTATAGACAGTATAGGTATATAATAAACATTCAAAAATGAAGTGCGAAAACTATTTCTGTTGAAATTTTATTCTGACGGTAATATCAACACAGTTGCACTCGCTATTATTATCTTTAATGAATCTACGAATATCCCGTATAAAATTCAGCGCGACTTTTGACGATGTCTCGAGAACCAGGCTATCATAGAAAGATTCTAACTGCGCCAGAAGTGAAGTAACCGCAATCCACCTATCGTAAAATGACTGCAACTGCCTGGGGCAATTCAATTTTTCTTAGACGGGTATACTCGAAGGAGTAGTTACGATGAATATATAGGAAATTGAAAACCTGGGGTAAGTGCAGTGAACTACGTCGATTGACAGAGTTGCGGCAACTACATCCTGTTGGGGGTTGGAAAGCTAAATTTAGAGCTTTTGTTCTTCAAATTTGAATGTATCTTGTGTCCTGCTATTTTTATTAATACTCACTTGGTCCTTGCATATAATACGAGGCAAGTACTAATGATAATAATGATGATAATAATTTATTAACCCTAAAAGCGAGTCATGGATGGTATCTAATAATATCATGGATGATTTGGATAATTTTGAGTGCAAAATCGTCGACGATTTTCTTCAAAACTAAGAAAAATGCATTTTCTAGCATTGTTTAATCTTCTTATAACAATAACACACACGTTTGTGTGCATAGAATTACTGTTTTATTTATGTAATATGTACCCTCAAATATCAACTGCATGTCAACACAAATAGCGTATGTTTCTTTATTTCACTCATTTTGTGAATACCGACATCCATTTGTAAACTACTATTTTGGACTTAATTGGTTTCCCTTGTCACCTTGAATTTTCCAGGAAATCATCACGCATCTATCGAGCCAAACGAATATACCGGTCATCAACATCGGAAGTCTTACGTTTCGGACCAATTTCTTCCTCCTAACAAAGCTAAGACTTTGGCGTACTGTTCATTATTTAAAACCGTTTTATAAACCACTTTTTTCTCAGATAGACGATGTGACGAGAATAACACATGTCAAACAATAAAAAGCACGCATTCTCTGCTAACAGCAAAATATATTTGGTTCATGGCCGTCTAGAACAAAACAAATTCATAATTCAATCTAATACTGAAAAATACATTAAAAATCATTTTATTCAATGATAATTCATGACTTTGGAACCAGACAAGATATTCAAGGGTTTAGCGTGATTATGTACAGGAAATAAAAATAATTTTGAGCCGCATCAAAAAGCTAAAAATTCACCACAGGGTGTTTTGGAATTAGACATAAAAACAGACTCTTGTGTTTCCTTGTATAATGCATTAAATTTCAAATTTATTCAAGAAACTGAATGCGGTTTATTAAATTGGAATAGTTTTCCTTCTGCCTGTGGAAAATGTCATCAAAAACGGGACAAAATAAAGAAATTGTACCTAATGTAATTTTGTAACAAAATGAAAGCCCCTTTTTTATGCATTTGAGCGATGTATCAATGCCGTTTGTGATATGAAAGTGTATGGCGTCAAGGATCTTGTTTCTATAGTGCAGTCTGCCTATTTTTGGCCCTATGTTAATTTTTCACCTCGGCGGAGATACAGTAAACAAAAACATGTAAAACATCTGAAATTTTCCGTAGAATTCAATAAACCGAAATACAAACTGACACCTCCAGGTGCCATAGTAAATTGGGCCCAAAGTTGGCCAAAAACTGTTTTTTCCATTTTACTCTTGTTATGGTGCCATAAAATGAAAAAAAAGTTTTATACAAAAGTTGTAGAACTATTAAATACGGATCGATCTGTGGAAATCCGATGTCAAAAAATTAAAAAATAAATTATTTATTCGCAAAAAATCGTTAAAAAACGCGTTTTCTTGAAACGCTCATATCTTCGTGACAACAAATCATTTTTTCACGAAACTTGGTGAAAGTGTAGCTCTCTACGAACTGAAGAAGATCATTTTCAAAAAATTTTAAAATATAAACTTTTTGTAAAAATTAATTTTTTAGAAAAAAATACGTTTATTTAAAATCTCGACAGTTCATACACGCTTTCATATTTAGAGTCAGTTTTGCGCTTAAAATTTTCTTGAAATGTTGTACTAACATTTTGATTTATTGCGCGCTTTTTAAATTGATCGTTAATATGCGAAAAATCGGTTGAAGAAATCGGAAAAAAAATTTTTCTAGACAATTTTTTTTTGCGTTTTTGATAACAGCGTTGAAGAAATAGCTGGTATTTTTTTTATAAATTTACAAAAAAAATTATCTACGACCCTTTGTAGCTGAGATAATTTTTTTTTAAATCTAGTGTATATAGCTGTATATAGTGTATATAGCTAGATAGCTCATAGCTATCGAGATTTTAAAAAAAACGTGATTTTTTCGAAAAAATTAATTTTTGCAAAAAATTTCTATTTTTAAATTTTTTGAAAATGATCTTTTTCAGTTAGTAGAGAGCCAAGTTTTTCAAGCCAAGCTTTCACCAAGTTTCGTGAAAAAAGTATTTGTTGTCACGAAGATATGAGCGATTAAAAAATCGCGATTTTTAACGATTTTTTCCAAATAAATAATTTATTTTTGAATTTTTTGACACCGGATTTCCACATATCGATCCGTATTTAATAGTTCTACAACTTTTGTATAAACCTTTTTTCATTTTATGGCACCATGACAGAGTAAAATGGAAAAAACCTTTCTATTTCCAAAACGGGAAATTAATTTCTAATTTTTATATACTGTATCTCTACTTAAGGGTCCAAATCCGTAGGCAGACCGCGCTACAAGCAGACATAAGCGCGTTGTGTGGCTGTATTTTATCTGTACATATTTTACAAACGCATTTATGAGTATGAATCGAGCTTCCTTTTCTTGCTCGGGGTAAGAGGCTACGTTGTATTTCATCGAGGCCAGGCCAAACCGTTATAAGTCGATTATTCTTCGGCTGTTTCATCTTAATAGATATCCTGCCCATTCGGTTCTGAAACTACAGAAGTTACCGTTTCACCCCACTCACCAATTTAATTATTGTGCTTCTGTTAAGTGGATAATCAAATATTGTATTTTATTTCCGCGAGCCTGCATGCGAAAGATTATTGCTGCTGGCGTTTCCTTGATGAAAGCGAGCTTAAATATTTCTTGAATATATATAACGAGCCTGTCGCTAAGGGTTATAAAGTTGCCAGCCAATTTTGAGTGGATTTGACGTTCCCATTGTAATTTGTCGGGTGATGGATATATTTATAGGTCAGAATTTTTAGGTATATAATAAGTTAAAACATCGATTTCTTCATTGATTATTAAATACTTTTAGTGTTCGTAATCGTAAGATTCGAACGACACGGTGCGAGGTCTTGTATGATACGATGTGGGTGTTTATAATTCTAACACGTTGAAGAAACAAACGCCCCAGTACTTGTGACAACTGATTCAGTTAGAGAAGATTTTCCTGCATATTATTGGAAAATTTACCGTGTCTCCTATGTCAAGTTTCATATTTTCCATAAATATTTGTTCTCTTTTATTGTATAAATAAGTTGCATTTATTACGTTACTCTTTTAAAAGTTGTGGTCAAATGTTTATATATAGTATGTCCGCGGATGTGGTTTCCAATAGGTGAAGTAGGTTTTTACCTACTTTTTTTTAAGTTTTAATTGACATTAGTTGTTAAGCAGTAACAGTCACTGCTTGACCAGCCTCATTTTCAAAAAAATATGGTCCAATTATTCCTCCAACCCAAAATCCACACCAAACAGTGACACGTTGTGGATGCATTCGTTTTTCGACAGTCACATGTGGGTTCTCAGAACCCCAAAAGCGGCAATTTTGGCGATTAACAAAGCCATCAAGGTGAAAATGTGCTACATCGCTTATGATGTAGCACATGATGTTGCTCGAAAAATCAGCATCCATTTGTTGATGTTCAATAATCCATTCAACGAACTCTCTTCGCTGTGCATGGTCATTAGGCTTCAGTTGCGTTAATTGAATTTTGTAAGCATGGAGACACAGATCTTTAGTGAGTATACGCTGTAGAGAGCTTCTTGAAATTTGAAATTTTTGTCCACGACGCCGAATTGAGGTTCCTTGATTGTCACAGACACTCTCACGCACTGCTTCGATATTGACATTTGAACGGCTTGTTCTTGGCCGACCAGTGTGCTTGGCGTCTCCGACGGATCCAGTCTCCCTGAATTTTTCAATTAATCTCTTCACAGTTGACGAAGTTAACACTATTCCGACCATATTTTGTATGAAATTTTCGAACTACGGCCGCCAAGCTTTCATTAGTTTTGAAATATTGTTCAATAATGAAGACACGTTGTTCTATCGTGTAACGCTCCATTTTTACTAACCCTAAACTGTCAGCTATCGAATTGTTTTTTGTTTAGGGTTGCCAACACCTTACTGCACAAATGGCGGCAAATTCAAACCTTGCGTTAATTTTGACACACTTCCTTCAGTATCTTTAGCGCAGATGGAATTTAAATGAATTGAATTCACAGTAGAGGAGACCGGATTTAATCCTGTCAGTACCACATTTTTTTTATAATTTACGTAAAAATAATAATAAAAATTTGTTGTATTTCAATTTATTATTTTCTTTCAATGTTTCATATTCTGATTCGGTTTTCGCATGTAAAGAATTACTACATGAGAAATACAACGAAAAAAATATCGATGAATATTCAAAATCTTGGATGAATTAATGAGTCTTAATCGACTAAAAATCGGTGTCTCGGAATACTCGGGTCGCAGAATTTGATGTCAAAATACAACTGCATTTTGGGGTCGCTGTACACATTTTTTTATCAGAACAAATATTTAAGATGGCGGCTTGGATTGGTGACTTTTCAGATTTAAGGTTAGGTTCAACTCTAAATCGGAATCTCGAGGTTTAACTGGTGAAAAATGCGATACGTAGAACTGTCCACCGTTTCTTTAAAAATACCGAATTGCCCACTTTAGATAAGGTGCTGCAAGGTAAAAGTGAAAATGATATTGTTCCTAAAATGTGTAGGGTAAGTGGCAAAAATTTTGACATGACATGAATTTTACGTATGGAAAAGTAGACAGCAGAGTATTTATTATCACTCATAGAAAAATATGAAATAGTTGCTTGTCGCATGGATTATCTTCGAAAAATAAAAAAGTTTCATAACGAAGGGCGGAAAAATTATTACACTGAAGAGAGTCTGGCACGATGGAAACGTGAAAAATGCACGGCAAGCTGCATTGAAGGCTGGACAATTGACGCATGGAGTCAATTGTCCAGCGCATAGAGTCAATTGTCCCTATGGAATTGATCTAGGCGCAAGTAAAAGGGGAAGTGGCGAAAGTGAAGTTAAATTAGCTGACGTAGAGAGACATCTTCTAGGAGCAATGGAAAAAGTCACAGCAGAAAATTGGCAGAGGTGTATTAATCATGTGATGAAAGAGGAACAGATAATGTGGGATGTGGATTTAGCCGTTGATCAAGCCATAGAACCCATTGAGATTAGATAGAACGACTGCAGTAGACAAATTTTCATAATGTATTGATACTGTTGATCCTTCGGTATACTAATGTACCTGACTCTCCTGTACAACTTCTGCGATTAGCGCGTTCTTACCTAGGCTTTGTCGGAATTAATTAACGCAGAGCAGTGGAAGCCCCGGAATTTATTAGCAATACATTTTTTGTCAGTCGCAATTAAAGAAGTTGGGGTGTGAACTCAGTTAGTGACCTATGACGCTGCCTAAAAATAGTCGGGTGGAGTCTATTGATGAATCTTTGCCGGCTGTTCTGTGCTAAGTGTACATTTTATTAGATTACCGGGGTTATTCCGTAGCTGAAGCATTAGGAAGTTTACTGTTTACGGCATACATACTATACCTGGTGGGTAGGTAACTTAAGCCCTAAGTAAACTAAGTAGAGTACAATAATTACATCTTACCAAGAAATTACTATTATTCACGACAACAAACAGTATAAACTTATGTGTAATCTCAGCGCACATATTGCAGCTCACTCCAGACCGGTTCCCCCAAATAACTTGATAATTAAGGAATTAATGCACAGCACTACCGAAACATTCAGACATATCAGATTTTCTTCTTAAGTTGCTGGGTTATTGTGCATAATACACTCACCGGCAAAATAATCGAACCACGCAAAATATTGTAGAGGTTTGCTTATCAATAAATTTGTTAATTTAAGTCCGATTTGATTAATTTCTTAGTAACAGAGTAACAGAGATAAGCAAATGAATAAAAAAAGAAAATGTAGAAAAAACATGAGGCTTTAAATTGGCTATAATTGCAATAACTTGCAATACCTTGTATAGCCCACAGGACGTTTTGAAATTTCGGAAGAAAACATAACATTTTTATAGCACCTGGTATAATATCAAAATTATTCATTTTACCAAAACAACTAAGACAGTGATATTCCTAAGAGAAAAACCAAATCTCCTCGCTCGATGCGCGTTTCGCCAACCAAGTTGGCATCATCCGGAGACGATTAAAACTAATCTTAACCTACAAAAACTACCATATTTATACTATTTGTATGGTGACGTCACTAATGATATCAGCGTGAAATTTACGCGTGATTAATCACGCTTCAGTGATCGGTTGCTAAGCAACGCGTAAAGCGGGCTATACGGTATAGGTCCCTTGTCAATATTCATACTACTTTTACATTTTACAATTTCTATGCTCTCAAATGCATCCAACTGTCTATTATTGATCACATTTCTAACTAATCTTAAATTACTAATATCTATTATATGATTGTTGTCAAAAGCATGTTGTGCAACACTAGACTTATCTGTTCTTCCATATTTTAGATGAGCCATATGCTCTTTAAATCTGGTGTTAATTGATCGTCTCGTTTGTCCAACATATTTTCGATCATAATCATTACAACTAATTTCGTAAATCCCAGACCTTTCATTTGGAAAAATTTTATCCTTTGGATTGTCTAAAAGTTATTGTAATTTATTACTCGACGAATGAATCGCTGTTATACCCACGTTTTTGAAGACCTTACTCAAACCACGAGTAAGCCGGGGTTCGTACGGGATGGATACATATTTTGGAGTCTCTATATCCTTTTGAAAGGTCGGGTCGTAGAATTACGATGTGTGTCCTTAAATTTACGCTTCTTAATTAGTGTTTCAACTATATCTCTAGGATAACCATTACTCACAGCTATATCTTTAATTAATACTTTTTCTTTTTCAAACCTCTCATTACTGAGAGGGAAACTTAGTAAACGATGGACAAGAAAATTAAAACTTGCCATTTTTTGTTGATAGCAGTGGTGAGAGCCATTAGGGATATATCTGATCGTACTGGTATCTTTTCTATATCAAATTCTAACCTATTGTCAGTATTTTTAATTACTAATACATCTAAAAATTGAAGTTTTCCATTATTTCCTTGTTCATATGTAAACTTTACAGAAGTGAAACGACTATTTAATTTGGAAATGAAGTTTTCTACATCCGCAATCTTAGTGTCAAACACGGCAAAAATGTCATCCACATACCTAAGCCAAATCCTAGGAAAATACTCGAATTCTTCTTTTGCTTCAGTTTCAAATCGACTCCTGAAGACATTAGCAATGGAAGGCGATAAACAGTTATCCATTGCGGTTGCTTCATGTTGTTAATAGAACTTGTCATTGAAACGGAACCAATTTTGTTTCATACCAAGTTTTGTAAGGTTTATATATTCTTCTATTACTTCTTTTCTATAGTTGTTTAATTCGAGTAAATCCTCAAGATAGTCCAAGGTCTGTGGAATTGCTACACTAGGAAATAATGAACAAACATCAGGTTTAAAGATTTAAACCAGATTTAAAGAGCATATGGCTCATCTAAAATATGTAAGAACAGATAAGTCTAGTGTTGCACAACGTGCTTTTGACAACAATCATAGAATAGATATTAGTAATTTAAGATAAGTTAGAAATGTGACTAATAATAGACAGTTGGATACATTTAAGAGCATAGAAATTGTAAAATGTAAAAGTAGTATGAATAGCGACAAGGGACCTATAGCGTATAGCCCGCTTTACACGTTCCTTAGCAACCGATAATTGAAGCGTGATTAGTCACGCGTAAATTTCACGGTGATATCATACCGTATAGCCCGCTTTACGCGTTGCTTAGCAACCGATCATTGAAGCATGATTAGTCACGCGTTAATTTCACGGTGATATCATTAGTGACGTCACCTTGAAAATAGTATAAATATGGTAGATTTTGTAGTTTAAGATTAGTTTTAATCGTCTCCGGATGATGCCAACTTGGTTGGCGAAACGCGCGTCGAGCGAAGTGAAAGTGTTTTGGTGTTTGTGGAAACTACTCCGAGTGTTATTGATTTTTATAACAATTTTTAAAATTTAACCATGACGAAAACTACCTGATAATAAACTGAAAAGTCTAATCAACTTAGTACGAAGTGTTTCCCCCACGTGCACGAATAACAATTTTAAGACAGTTTCTATTTATTTAGGTTTTAAAAATGCTTTAATATGTTCAATAAATCGACATCGGATTTAAAGTAACCTTAAGATAAACTAATGGTTCTTTAAGACTCTTATTCTTAAGCAAAGAATTTAATGCGCTCTTTAAATCAAAATAAAAATGCTATTTGCTCTTGTCCTATTGATCTTATACTGGTTTTATGTTACTCTTAACATTGGCTATTTTAAAACTAATTTGCTATTATTAAGAATTAAATAGCAAGTTGTTTTTATAACAATCTGTTTTGGAAAAAATAGTTTTAATGTAGTTTTATGGAGTACCCTTGATGTATTCTTTAAAACCCATTAGGAAAACTATTTTATCCTAAGACTATACATTCAATATAATACCACATTAAATCCAAAAATATAATTTTTACCTGTTAACGAGTACATTAAGAGTATTATAAATTATAAAGTTTAAAGGTTTTAATTTAGCCAATTTGGTTAAAAGAAATACCTTTTGGTTTTTGGACGACTTCATTAAAATTAATTATATCCGCTCCGCATTCAGATTAAACGTCATCTTGTCAAGAAGCTATTTTAGTAAACCAGTGCAGTCCGCATGTTTACATGTGAAATGAAATTTTAAAT
This sequence comes from Tetropium fuscum, assembly GCA_964058915.1. Lineage (NCBI taxonomy): Eukaryota > Metazoa > Arthropoda > Insecta > Coleoptera > Cerambycidae > Tetropium > Tetropium fuscum. Next base: position 18,047 of record CAXKVY010010316.1, read on the forward strand.
GAACAGGTAGAATGGCAAGTAATAGCGACAAGTACTTCAAACGTTTCACGTTAAAATTAATATAAATCAGAGTGACAGTTTACGTCAAATAAAAAATCCTAACCTATTTATAACAACCACAAAGTTTATGAACTTATTTAGGAAATACTGTCCAATTTTTTTAGCACCTTCTTACATAATCTCAACAGTCTACCGTAGTTGAACAAAGTATATACGTGTCCTGTCCTTTTTTACTTTACTTAGAAGATTTAGAGAGTTTTACAATTTTAATAAAGATCTATATCCCAGTGGAGACGCCTATGAATATAGAAATGAAATTTGTAGTGGGTAATAATTACACCTGTTAATAATTGGGAAGGGTGCTGAGGTGGGGTTATTTGTTATTAAAATATAATTAATGTAACACAATGTAACGGAGTAACAGTAATATGCAAAACTTACCTTGTTATTTTTAATGAAATTCGTCAAATAAAGATGAAAACGCTACAATCGCAAAACTGACAAAATTTGTGAGGCTAGGATTCCATTCGAGCGCAAGACCACTTTAAATCAATAAGATATCGAGTTTGAACATATTAAAGCATATTGGTTTTAAAAGGAAGCGTAAACAAACTCCTGCGAGAGTCTAGTGGTAAATAAAACTCTGTTTTAAATCTTGTGAGATTTAAAAACATTTAATAAATGAATAATTAGTTTTAATCTAGATCACGCCATGTTTTACTGCAATAAAGACTCCGCCATTTTGGATATTTTCAATAGTAAACGAAAAGTATTATTATTCAATAATTGCGACTTGGATCTTCTTAAGAAACTGAAGAACGCTGTGTCGAAATATGCCATTTAATAAAAAAATGCATTTAGATGCTTGGATGCAAAATTAAATTTGGTCGGTTTGAGTGATGTAACGTCCGCGATTCAGCCTCTAATTGGTGATTGTTGTTACAAAGTCACATGATTAATGATTCAGATGTCACTGTTTTCAGTTTAGATCACAGTTGTATTGTGCAGATACAAGATACGATACCCGGTAGAGTACAATACTCGGATTTAGTTTTTCGCTCGATTTGTCGGCTTTTCGTCTTGTCGGTCGTGATTGAATAGGTACCAACTTACCTTACATATTACCTAGTCTTTTAGAAAAAAATTAAAATTAAAATAAGTAGGGTGTAACCTAGAACCTACTGAAAATGTATTGAGTTAATATTTCAGACTTATATAATACAGGTGAGACGGATTTTTTTTAAATATAAGTTAAAAGTAAAAGGTATGTGTATTGTGTAGTATAAATTGTGCTACATTCGCATCTTTAAAACACACTTTCAATTTGACGTTATTGGCGCTGCGCTAATCCCTTTTCTCCCCATCTTTATGGCGCGTTTATAGGAGATGTTTATTATTTTATAATGCCTTGTTATTTTCTGTTCGAATTACATCCAATAAAGCTCAAAGTAATTGGGCTGTGTAGGATGCCGGGCCGCCTTCGGGCGCGGATGAAGAGGTATGTATGTAATAAAACTCGAGATTGGTTAGGAAAAATGGGCCAAAAATAATAACGGAGGTGTTGCAAAATTGTGCGAAAATGTAGTACGTTATTAATAACGCAGTGTGAACGGAAAGTTCATGTACATGTTCCTATTTATTGCCGGCCGGGGTCTATATATTTGGAATATCAAGGTAAAAATTGGTATTATTTTGTTCTCTCGGGCTGTACCTCCTACAGGAATGTATCATAAACATATGGCTATTGCTACTCCGTTCCGTTTCAGATCTAGAGTAACCGATAATACAAATCCTACTTGCTTTTAAAATCCAACACGGATAGAGGAGTTTCGATTTCATTAATAGTACATAATATTCGTTCATTGTCAAGGCCCATATTTCGTGGCAGAGCGAATGTAGTAAGCCTCTTATTTTAATTTAGTTTAATTTACCTGATTTAAATGGCCTCTCGTCCAGTGTATACTTAGTGCAGGCTGTGAACCGGGATTTATGCTATAATAAAAAAAACATGTAGCTTCGAATCGAAAATTTTTTGAGGATTTCGCATCAGGGGGTCCTCAGGATCATTCATACACCTTAAAACCTCTTGGGAACCCAAATCCCACCCTTTGGGGGGGGGCAAATGGCTGAAAATCCAAACAATTTTACCACCCCTACGATGATAATCAAATGAATCTGACTTTGGAATCGTATTCAGCGACCCAAAAAACCCCCTTGGTGCATTCGAGATGCCAAAAACAAGTAAATTGCGAAAAAACATTCCGGGGGTGCAAAATTGGCCAACTTTATGGATTTTACCACCCCTATGATGGAGTCCAAGTAAATCTGATGTCGTACTCGGGTTCAGCGACCCAAAAAACCTCCTAGGTGCACTCGAAATGCCAAAATACTTTTATATTTTAATAATTTGGGGAGGATTTTCAGCCATTTGCCCCCCAAAGGGTGGGATTCGGGTTCCCAAGAGGTTTTAAGATGTATGAATAATCCTGAGGACCCCCTGAAGCGAAATCCACAAAAAAATTTCCATTCGAACCTACATGTTTTTTTTTTATTTTCCGGTTCACAGCCTGGACTAAAAGACTGAAGACTGGTCTCAGACATTATTTCGCAAATAAAATTAATTTGTTTACTATGGCTAGTAGAGCATCAAAATCGATAACTCAACAAATGTTATGATTATCTGTTGACATATGCCTGATGGTGCATGGCCGTAAATTTAACATATTTCTTGGCATAATAAATTATGCATGCAGCAAAATGATATGCATATAGACATGCACCGGAGCGGCAAGTGAATGTTTATTTGTTCCATATAGGGCGAGGGGAGACCTAGACAAAGTATGCACGTACATTGGGGAGAGTCTGCACCGATTATTCTTGTAATTTCCTTACTTATATATTTATTCTTTTATCCACATGACTGGCAGCTTTTCTGCTGCATGTTATGGGGCTCTTATCGGAGTTATTTTAATTTTTTTGCTGCCCCTCGTGCATGTTTACGAAGATTTTATTAATGTGTTGCCGTTCGAAAAATGATTTATTTATTGGGGGTTGCGAAGTGATTTTAAATGCTTTATTACGTGAAATGGCGGGGTTAAAAAATAATAGATTTTAGGCCGGTCGAGTTATGCCCAGACAGAGCGTATGTCAACAAAGGATTTCCGCCCATCCAATTTGGCAGGAATAATGAATCATTTATGTAGCGGGAATCGCGATTTTCCGTTTTTTCGCCGTTTTGTGTCGACGGAGACTCGTAATTTTATTTAGTATTTATATCAGTATACATGAGGTATCTGATATTCAATTATAATTTAATTTAATTAGATAACTCAATAGAGGGTCAATATGAAATTAATACTGCTATCTGAGAAATATGAAGCCCTATATCGATTCGCTGGCATGTCAAACACATAATATATGGGATTTCTTTGCTGAATATAATTTGCTAAATATATCACAGTATATATATATATATATATATATATATATATATATATATATATATATATATATATATATATATATATATATATATATATATATATATATATATATATATATATATATATATATATATATATATATATATATATATATATATATATATATATATATATATATATATATATAGCTAATATCATAGGAGTATCATCGTGAAGGAAGCCGGTTTAACTGAACGTATGCTCCTGATTTTTTTCTTTCACCTTGCAACTTGGACGAACTAGGTGAAGAATATTGTCCCCTGTTACTAGAGTCAGCAACATATGGGTTTGTAATTAACTGTACAGTATTTTAATTCATATTTGCGAAGTAAATAATTTTGATTATAAGTATAAAAATACATTTGCATAGTAAATATTACAAGTATTTAATACATTCATGCATCGTAAAATATTAACCACTGATAAGGTATTTTAATTATTTTTGCTCAGTAAATAAATAATAGATGCCAAGTATTTAATACAGAAATGCACAGTAGAATATTAAACTTTGCTCAGTATAAAAATTCTAATTTCCAGTAAAAAAATAATTTTATTGAACATAAAAAAATAGTGTACCCTATGTAGGTATATGGGTACATATATAACTGAAATAATAAACATCTTACAACTTTAAAAAAACATTAAATAAAGTGTATGTATAATAGGTACATAAACAATCGGACATAAAAGTGGCGCACCTAGATTTTGTCCCAAATTTGATGTTCAATAACTTTTAAACCAGTCTATCGATTTTGATAATTTTTTTTTGTTTGAAAGGGCGATTCTTGCGGATGACTATTTTGTAATTGGCTTTCCATAAAAAAATGTATTTTTTAATATGTACAGCCTTTAAAAACCGTTTATGATTTTGACGCGAAATTTGAATGTCACTGTGGAGTGAAATTTTATTTGTATTGAATTCTTAGGTTGGTCACGGTGTTTACCATTCTTTTTTCAATATACTCTTTTTTGAATCACCTCTCTAGCCCATTGAGCAACGAAGATGCGTTATTTTAGATGAAACGGTGTTATTAAGTTTGATATTCAACAAGGAGGCCATGGGGCTGAAAATGTCTAAAAAGTTCATCGTTTAAGAAATGTTTAGCGTTTTCGATTACGAACGCTGAAATAATTGTTACTTACAAGTACAAACAACATCAAAAAGAAATAACGGACAAAGAATTATTCGACATTTTAGTAAAACGACTGAAATTATTAACGAATAAAACAATAAACTTAAAAAATAACTGAGCAACAAACTAACTAATAACGAGTATTTCCTTCTTTGGCTGCTATAACAGCTTCCATACGCCTAGGCATGCTTTCAATCAAATTTGTGATAGTGATTTGAGGGATATTGTCCCATTCTTCTGTAAGAGCAATCCTCAATTCATTCAGATTCTCTGGGTTGCGTCTACTAACACGTTGTCCCAATTCGTCCCATAAATGCTCAAGACTCATCCCATAAATGCTGGGATTCATATCAGGGCTTTCAGCGGGCCACGGCATACGATTAATTCCGACATCGTTTAAAAATTGTCATCACTGCTGTATGCGGTCGTGCATTATCTTGCATTAAGAGGAATTCTTCGCCAATGTAAGGTGCAAATAGGACAACATGTTCATTCATGATCTCTATATATCTAACTGCATTTAAAGATTGCCTTAGTGGAAACACAAATAATTCTGTACGGGCATCGCTGGTAATTCCACCCCATACCATTAGTCAACCACCGCCAAAACTCTCCCTTTCACTGAACATACCATCCTCGTATCTTTCCCCACGCCTTCTCCAAACCCTCCGACGCCTACTGATCTCAACATGAATCTTGATTCGTCAGTGAATAAAACTTGAGACCATTGCAACTCATTCCAAACAAGATGAATTCGAGCAAAATTCAAACGGGCTACTCGATGTCGTCGAAGTAATCGCATTCCAATAGCAGGTCTTCTTGCGATAAAACCGAGACTCCTGAATCTCCGACAAATTATTCGATCTGACACAACTGTTCCTCGTGCGTTTCTTAAATTCCGGTTTGTGATCACAGCTGTTTGAATCGATCGTCAATATTTTGCATAATCCTGGAACTACCCGAACCTGGACGTCTGCTGTATTGGCCCGTTTCTCGGTAGCGCTGGATCGCTCTTCGGACAGTTGTTTCTGGTAGACTAACAATACGAGCTGCATATTTTTGACTCCTTCCATCTTCTACCAAAGCCACAACTCTAGCTACTTGAATTGGACGCAATGGCATTTTCTTTTAGAACGTTAACTGAATAATTTTTTTTTCACGAGAATTTCAACTGAATCCTTTGACGTTTCAGTGTTAACCGTTACCATAGCCTCCTTGTTAAATATCAAACTTAATAACACCGTTTCATCTAAAATGTCGCATTTTCGATCAGAAACTAATATCAGTCCGATCACGCAGCAGATTCAAAACAAATAAGTCATCAACTGTGAAACATGTGATCGACAATGAAACAAAGTTTGCCATGTCTGTCTAACTGTAATAAGTGGTAAAAGAAGTAGTAAGGAAGCTGTAGTAAGTGTTTGTATTTTAAGTTTATATATCCTCAGGAAGTTCTTACGAACAATAATTTTGAAATATCTGGGTTTTATATATAGATGCGGATAGAAACACTTATGCCTTTCTTATCACTTTTATATTTTGACTTTTATAAAAAATATTAGATCTTCCCACAGAGGAGGTTCAAAATAAGCTGAATCGTTTAAATATTTTTTTATGAAAACTTTAATATCTTAAGAAATTGAAACTCGAAAATCCATTATTACAGTGATAATTTTGTCAAATTTTAATCTAAAAATGTGGTATACAGCATATAGATTTTAAATAAATTTAGTATTCAAGTATGTAAAAAAATCTTGAAAAATTAAATATAATATTATTTTTACGTGTCCGAAAACCACGTCAATTGGCTATTAGAAGCCAATTAAGTTTTTTTTGACGTAGAACCAGACAAGTTCGAGTGTAGAATTAGGCGCTTCCAACAGTGTCATTATCATTACTGAATATTGTTTATTTTGTTATTTTTTAAACACATTATAAAACATGGTATAATCGGGTTGTACATGTTTAGAAGCGCTATTGTGTCTACTTTAATTTAAAAAAAAATCAGCTCGATAGAAAAATTATGTTTACAGATATGACAGTGAAGACGTAAAAAAACACGTTTCACAAAAACATATTTTTCTCTAGTTTTTTCGAAATAAAAAAGTCCTGACCGCCAAAAAATGTCGTAAATCGTCCGGTTTGGTTCTAAAGTTCATTCAATATGTATATGTAGTTAACTGACCGCATATAAGATACCGCGCAGTTGCCACATGTAATTCTCAAATTTCTCAATATTCAATTAAACTATCATATTCTACAATACTATATAAATATTATAATATATTATTTATGAATGTCATAAAAGAATTATTGTGCATACAATAATATATTTTAGCCCAAGATGTTAGCCATTTTTACATTTATTTTCGTCTACTTTAATTATGGAAACTCCCTAAACATTTATTTTTATAGTTAAAAGTGGCAACGCCGCTCTACCGTAGACGGAATACTGGATAATCGAGCAGTGTATCTCTTTTTAACTTATTGGAATGACGCGCCGTCTGTGTTAGTTTGACAGACCCTATGGACTCTCGGAACGTTCGGATCTCTTACAGTGGCGGGTTTGCGGGTATTGCGCTCATTTCTATAATCTGCAACGGTCATCCGCGTTGGTTGAGATATTCGCGTGTATATATATATATATATATATATATATATATATATATATATATATATATATATATATATATATATATATATATATATATATATATATATATATATATATATATATATATATATAGTGCTGTTTAAATGTTATTGTGATACAATATAATACGGTTATTTTTATTATCTGAGCGGTGTAGGTAGGTGGTAACTCTGACGAAACAAAAAAGTCCTGTAACTAAAAATAAACTAATTATTTATTTTAAGTACAGATACTTGGGTATTTATGTATTTTCAGAGGTACCTAAGTACCTCCTAGTGTTGGTACGTAAATTTTAAGTCCCGTTTTTTAAATTGTTTTTATCCTGGAGCTTATACAAAAAGTCAAAACGGCGAAGCAAGACGTTTACCTACCTATATATTATTTATATACCTACCTATGTAGGTATACACCGCTACGAGAGTCGAAAAATGGCGGTTAGCAAAAATATGACAAAAATAAGTTAGAAAAGTATGGCTGTTGGGATTTACGAAAATTGGAAACGCTCTCTTGTTTATTACATAAGTAGGTACCTATTATTCATTGACTTTATTTTTATGTAGGTACTTACCATCCTAGGTTACAAATTAATAATTTACATCAGTGGGCAAAATTAAAAATTCTATAGACTGTTTATAAAATTAAAACCGTGTACCTACCTAGCCACGAATGAAATGAAAATTTACAATGACGGTAAAATACCTCAAGGTCAGTTTCTAATTTTGATTAGCTGTAAAAAGTGTGTGTATTGGAAATCGCTTTGCGATGAGAAGCTGGTAGGTAGGTATGTATTGCATTTGTAATGATTTTTAAAAATGTGTTGTATTTAGTCTCGGTTTAGTTATGTAGGTACCTATTAACAAACAAGCTCTGATCTTTGTCAAAGCATTGAGTCAAAGTAAATCAGCTTTGAGTGTTGACGATTTGGTAGGTTAGGTAGGTACCTACTTACACAATAAATATGATTGTATTTCAATTGCAAGTATGTTTATTTTATTTTTCCGTTTTAAAGTTTATTTTTCACGGCTATAAAAACCTACTTTAACCCCCTGTAAGTAGTTTAACCCCTTTACTTAACCCCTTGTAAGTAGGTACCTATTGTTCATAGACTTTATTTTTATGTAGGTACTTACCATCCTAGATCACAAATTAATAATTTACATCAGTGGGCAAAATTAAAAATTAGTAGGTAGGTACCTACTTACACAATAAATATGACTGTATTTCAATTGCAAGTATATTTATTTTATTTTTCCGTTTTAAAGTTTATTTTTCACGGCTACTTAGCTGTTTTGTACATATTATTTTTGTTTCTTGTGGGAAATATGGCTATTAGCGAGCCACCCACTAAAAAATGGTAACGCGCTGAAAGCAATACTTCATGAGTGTTGTATTAAGATTAAAATATCAAGTTCAAAATAGGAATAAATTCCTATGTAGAATATCATAGGCATTTATTCCTCATAGGGTCAGATAACCAACATAGTTAATAATATACAATACTGCGATAAATATGAATTAACACCAAATTAAAACTCTTAAATGATGATTGAACTGAAGCTGATTTTATCTTCTCAACGGTGTTTATTGATAACAATATACAGACAATGTGTTGCAATTTGATAATGTGCTGAATTGGAATTTCTGTAGGCATTTTGCAATGCAGGTTCTGATAGCAGGCGGCAACGAGGCATACATATTTGAATAAAATATTAGATGCTGTTACAGGTGTGTTGTACTCGTATACAGCATTGCCACAACTCCTCGGGTCGTTATATTGGCAGGTTAAACCCTACAACAAACATATAGTCCAAGCGATCTATGTATGATGGATGATGGTGACAAATCGCCCAACAAGAAATTGTCTTGGCTTTATTTCTTTAGGAGAACTCGCTCTGTAGACACCATGCGCGATCTTAGCGTCAGCGCCACAGTATCCGCTAGTGGCCAAGCGCTGAACAATTTAAGTGACCGCGTATTGCCATCGCGACGCATTTTCGATGCTCCTGGACGTCCTATCACGATGCTGTTCGAACCAGGAGGTTCCGATTAACGTCCCACAGGTCCTCAATCAACGGCAATGCGATGGCTCTAGCCAAGATATAGCAATATTTTCCATGCTGTACCTACAAGAAATCGTTTCAACATTTTCTGCAGATATCCCTATACATCCTATTTCCACGCGGTTTGAACTACGAGATGCCCCTCGATAGCATCCAGCTTCATGCACAAGTTGCCAGCCGAGATATCTTCCCTTTCCCGTTGTTTCTATGTTTGAATATACTGATGTCAAGTGGTCCTAACTATGTCTCTGTTCATTTCGGTGGTTTACCCACGACATGGTGATACCCACATATCTACTTGAAATTAAATACTAACAAAGTTTTTCGAGCCTGCGCATGATCTAAACCTTGTAGGGGAGGTTAAGCCGAGAAAATTTCTTAGGCTCCATTTACCACTTTACTGCGTTTTCAACATAGATCGCCTGGATTAATATGAAAGCCCTGGACCTCACCTACTGAAACGTGATTTAGTAAACAGGCATAGTCGAGATGACAGATGACAGTTTAAACAATTTAGATCGTGCTCTTGCATAATTTCTTAATGCCGTTAATTTGTATCTTCAAGCAAAAGCCACAAGTTTCAAATATGATAGGACTTGTAGAAGTTAAAATTAAACTTTGATTAATATTGCGACAGAGATGCTGCCACTAGCCGGGCCTTCTAAATCCTATTAAAAATGTTCTGGAAAATAATATATGTTGTTTAAGTGTTACGTTCGAGTCTCATAACTTGCGCTATAGCTCTATTAAATACGAGCAGAGCTCGCAGCTTATTTTTTCGTGCTATCATGGTAAAACAGGATGGTAGGTAACGATTTTATGAATTTTAAGTGTCCAAAAATGACTTTAGAAAGAAAAATCACGTTCGTCTTGAATATCTTTTATTTCTCGATTGCTGACATTTTTACGCGGATTTAAAATAAAACGTTTTTCTACGACCATCTGAAGCCGATCGGTTTTTTTGCAAAGTTCTTGTCGTGTCAAAAAATCATCGGGGAAACCGGAAACAGGGGTGTCCCGGATTTTTTATGGTAACCATACATTGCTACTGTCCTATAGAACAAATAGTGCGAAGGGCTTTGAAACATTTAGAACATACGAGGTGTGACGATAGTTTGACTTCGAAAAGTTGATAAAATCGTGGAAACCAGAAACAGGGGTATCCCGAATTTTTGATGGTAACCATACATTGCTACTGTCATAGAGAACATATAGTGGGAAGAGTTTTTTTAGTTTTTGATTCTGGGTTGAATTTTTGAACAACCCTTACACGACTTATTGATCGGACTGTTATACGTAATTTAGAAACGAGTAAAAGTAAAAAAATACATCAATATAATTGAACACGAGGCAAGTTTTTAACTTTTGAGAACAAAGAAGATATATTAAGGTGAAATATGATATAATAAAGCTGTGTGCCAATTGCCAGCAATCTCAAATCTTCAAATCACATTTTTCTGGGACATCCTCTTCTTCCCAGAAAAATTAATGTCCTTTGGGCGTTGTATACTAAATTAATCGATTTTCAGGTATTTAATATAACTAATAATTAATACATAGTAAATAGAAAAATTACGTGGGTACTTCAGCTTGGCATAAAAATATTTGCTTAAGAAAATGATAATTCTGTATCGTTCTTGCGATCAAAGTAGGGCGCGTGTAGGCAGGCGCTGGGGTAGTTGTTTGCTCTCATGTGTCAGACATATACATTAAAAAAGGAATGATGATAAATGTCAGCCTATATGATGAATGTTTTCTGTATATAGAAATGCAATATACTAATGTGTTTCTAAGCATAATGAAAATAACAACCATTATTAGTTTTATTGTGGCACCCTTTTACGTTTTGTATAGGGAAAAAGATGACATGACAATAATAGATCTCGGAAACTTACCCTAAGTGAAGGAAACGCATTAGTAGCATTATGTTATTAAGGTGTTTACTTTTTGCCATAAAATTCACATAATATGAACAAACTGATAAAAATAATATTGCAGCAAGTGGCCGATAAAGGTATTTAAAATCAGTATTATGTACCTACACCGGCTGACAAAATTAACGTAACACAACAAATTTTGCCCAACTTTGGAATACATTATTTTTTGAACCTGTCGCCTAAAATTTAGATCATCTTTATTTTAAATTGTAGGAATATTCGCTGAACTTTTTAAATTGTTATTTAATCAAAAAATTATATACATACAAGCTGTACCAATGATGAAAGTTTTTTTCTCATTGAAACACTCTATGGAACATATCAGACACAAATGCTGTAAACCATAGCCCAATGCTTTCTTAACATTTCCTTTTTTTATTCGCTTTGATATCTCCATTTTTAATGAAAATATAGAGATTTTAAAATAATCATGTTTTCAAGTTTATCAAAGCTTTGGCCTCTGGTAAAAATTTGGTAGAAAATTAAAAGTAGGCTTAGAGTAAAAACAATGAAAATTAATAAGTTGTCAAAATGTTGATATACAGAATTTATATTTTGAATATGGAACAAGGCAGAAGAAATCTTAACCATGATGATTGTGTTAAAGCAGTGACATTAATAAATGAAAGGTTGAGTATGCGGGTAGTAGCTGATAGACTAGGAGTTTCTGTTTCAACCATATCAAGAGTCGTACAGCGGTTTCGAGAAACACAGAGTTACGACAGGCGGCGAGGACAAGGAAGACCTCGTGTTACGACAGCGATTCAAGATCATTTTATTAGAGTTCGCGCTCTGCGAGAACGATTTGTTACCAGCACAAACCTTCAGGCACAGCTAAGTGCCGTCCATGATGTTGAAGTTGACAGTAATAAGAAGACTCAAAGAAAGTAATCTTCATATACGAATTCCAGCTACAGGACCCACTCTTAATGCAGAGCACAGAAGAGCTAGGTTACAATTTGCTAGGGAGCATTTAGAGTGGAATATTGGGGAAGAGTGCTATTGAGTGAGACTGATGAATCTAGGTTTTGCCTCTACAGTTCTGGTTGTCGACAAAGAGTTATAAGAAGGCCAAATGAACGTTACGCACAATGTAACATACGTCAAACCACTTTTTTCAGTGGAGGTTCCGTGATGGTGTGGGGAGGAATTTCATTAAATGCACGTACAGAATTGTTACCAGTACATGGAGGTGCACTAAATAGCGAAAGGTACATTAGAGAGATTTTATCAGAAAATGTTTTCTCATTCGCACCTTACATCGATGACAATTTATCGTTAATGCAAGACAATGCAATACCTCATGTTGCTCATATTGTCGATGAGTATCTCGAGGAAGTAGGTGTTGAGACACTAAATTGGCCAGCACGAAGTCCTGATATCAATCCTATTGAGTATATATGGGATGTACCAGTAACCCCTCTAATAAGGACAAAGTGCTTACTTCAAATATCATGGTGACGTCACGCTCTGGGGGCTTAACCCAGATGGAGGCTAATATACTCCCTAAGCTAATTCAACAGGATTGTCTAGGTCAGTCGAAGCGGCGATGCCAGAATGTGTTCCAGTGCGACGCTTCTCTGCCTATATGTTGTACTGTATTTAGAATGTAAACAAATTAGAATGTAAACAAAATAAAGTAGCTTTCTCATTAGTCAATTATCAAATCAAATTGGCCGCAAAAAGTCATTAAGAAGCAAGCAACTAACAACTCTCGTGTCAATTGTAATTTGGCAACCCTGTTAACGATATTTTGTTTTGGGTTTTAGTATAGGACGCCGCCACGCGCCAATAAGAACAACAATACCTCTAGAGGGTTTATTGATATTGCTCGCGCGCTTGCCTAGTTCCTAATATATTCTTGATCTTTTTTAACGGTTTATTTGTTGCGGTATTATATCATAATGTCCCAAAAGTGTTGTGTTCCCGGTTGTACAGGAAATGACGAAACCAGTAGAAAAGTTCGGGTGTTTAGCTTTCCCAGAGACGAAGAGTATCGCAGAAAATGGCTCTCTGCAATTCCACGTGAAAGTTTTGTTCCGAGTGACAACTCCCGAGTGTGTCAGTGCCACTTTGAAAAGGAAGATTTTATTTACAAAATTTCCCAACAGGATACAAAAACTGGTGAGATCGTTTCAGTTATTTTAGTTTTACCCCGGTTAAAAGAAACTAGCGTACCAAGTAAATTTCCGAACTGTCCCAAATACTTGTCAAAAAAAATATCTTGTCGAAAAAGCAAAGACGAAAAACTTACAGAATTACATGAAATACATTTTCAGATATACATACAGACAAGTCAAAGCTTAACCATGTTGAGAACTTTATGTCCAATGTACTTAAAAATAGAGGACGAAAATGTTTCACAAGGAATTGAATTTATTTCTGATCAACTTAAATTGTGAACATTATCAAAAGAACGTTATAGATATTCCACTACCACTATGGTTTTTTGCTCAATTTTATATACAATTAGTCCTCATGCATATAGATATTTACGAAATCGTGGACCTATAATTTTGCCCCATCCCGAAACAATCAAAGGGGTCTGTAATGGTTTTCTAACTGATCCTCATATTGACGAGAAGAACTTTTTTAACATATGCACAAAAAATCTTTAAATATTTAAAAGAGCAAGACAAATAGTTTACTAATGGATGAAATTCACATTGATCCATATTTAGATTATAAAGGTGGTAATGTTGCAGGAACTGCAATAAATAATAACGATTCGTTAGCGACATCTGCGTATACATTTATGATTACTAGCATTTGTTCAAATTTTAAAGAAGTTGTTCATATTGCTCCTGTGTCTAAAATTAATCACGAATTACTCTTCAGTTTTCTTAAAACAATTAACCATCTAGACTATAATAATTAGACACATGTAATCTTGACTGTATTTCGAAACAGTTAACCATTTAAATTATTCTTTACCTGTGTTTTTCATAGACTCCGATAGATTTATGCCGTAATATCTTTGTTTAGTTTGATCTTTTTATTGATCTCCAAAACTACATTAAAACGATTTCAGACATACCTACCTAAATAACTACATGAAGCCCGTAATAACATAAGTATCTCGTAGGCCTCCGGACGGTGTGGTATTAGAGGTTGTTGTTGGATGTACTTGGTAGGCAGTTGAGAAAAAAACACGACCACCCCCTATGACCCTTGGAGAAGTACAAGAGGCACTAATCCAATTGTGAAACGCTTTGGACCAGGAGGAAATTAGGCGATTATTTTTAAGCATGAGGCGACGATGTGAAGCTGTAGTGAGAAGAAGGGGCGGAAATACTTAAAATATTTAAGAATTAACGATGGTGAAATTATAAATGACTAAAATGTCTACAAGTTTGTAGAATTAATGTGACTTCAATATTGAAATACATTGCTGGTCAATAGGTTGGAATAAATCAAAATTTTAATGTAATTTTGGATGCATATATCTTCTGAAAAATAAGGAAATTTATACCAAGGTAGCCTATGGGGCCTATCTCGCTTATTTTCGAATATACGGAGGTTTTATTGAAATTAAGACATTTTTTAAAAAAATGCTTCTCTTACTGTTTAAAATCAAAGTAAATAATGGATTTTTTCTTAGTAAACATGTCTATAAGTGCCTCAGTAGATAGAATTGTCATTTCTTATACATGGTGCATGGGAAAACATTTAATAAGCATGCGTCACAAAGAGTCTGTAATTTAAAATAAGCTGCAAAACAGTAGCAGAATATCTAAATACTGTATTTATACTGTTCATGTGTTCATGTCGATAGTCTGTATTGTAAAATTAATTTTATTATAAAAGTTCCAATTCCAGAAGCCAAAAACCTGGCATGTTGGTATGCTAGGAACTTTCTAATTTATGTTACTGAACCGTTCCAGAAAACACCTAACTACGTGATTTACAGCACGGGAACCAGGGGTGCGTTTTGTTTCCAAGTGTTCGCAATGTACAACGTGATAAAGAGAGCCATAAAGAGAATTGTGGTTACTTAGCGCTTAGATTATGTAAAGCAACGGATTTTTTTCGGGACGTATTCAGAAATTTCAATATATACGTTTCCGGCACTGGTATCGGATAATCGACGGTTATTAAATTGAGATTACATGCATTACGGCTTGAACCCCCGATAAGCTTTGTATTATGAACATCAAAAGAATTTTCAAATATTTAACCTATTATCAGCTACCCTGCTCCGGCCTAGAAAGGCCCCTTGAAGGAATGCAATCAATTTTAAAACAGATTAACTTTATTATTAATAAGGAGCAGGTTGTTGAAAGTATTTGCTGTTGTAGGGAAATTAGATAAGATGCATATTTTGGTAATTCGTTTTTATTCTCATTTTTATTGGAACGCATAATATCTGACATCACAAGCATTTCAAAATTCTTAATAAATTATAAAATGTGCAGCATTCTATAGAATACTCTTCGCAGATTCGGGTATTTACAGCCAGTTCCGTAAATATCAACAAAAGCGCCCTTTTCGAAAAGTGAACTATTAGAGGTTTGGATTAAATTAAGCGACAGAATGAGTGGAGAAAAGGGTCTGTTTAATATGCGTTCTAAACGACAACTAGCTTACTATATATATTATATTTCGTGTTATAATACAAGAACCAAACATCATCAGCGGCTCATGTGTTCATAGTAAGAAATTGTCATTAATGCCGCCGCCTAAAGATATAACATCCTGACTGATGCATTGACCTTAAACTAGTTAGTTATACATTTTGCTTATATTTCTAATATGAACTTTTAGAAACAGTAGACTTTTAATTCTCTGTAAAGTCGATTCTGTTCCATAAACTCTGTTCCATAATAACTCTACCAGAATTATTAGAGTCAAAGAATCTGTGAATAGAAAGCCATAGATTACCAATGGAATTATTTCTTCTATGAAAATGAGAGATAAAAAATATCAGGAATATCTAAGAATACCACTGGATGACCGTGAAATCTCTTCCACCACAAGTATTAAATACTTAGGGATTATGATTGATTGTCATCTAAGGTGGGATACTTAGATCAGCAGTATTATAAGAAAACTCCGACATTTAATATACAAATTCAAAAGAGTAAAAGCGTTTTTGAATTTCAAACAATTGAAAATAATGTATTATGCTCTTGATATAGGTAAAAGACATTTTGCTTATATTGGACAGATATTGTATAATCATTTGCCTTCTAACATTAAAAATTGCGTAAATATATTTATTTTTAAGAAATTGGTTAAGAAATGGTTGAGAGAGATCGAAAGATCTCTTATTGAAAGACTGATAGAATTAACATCACCAAATTTTGTAAAACTACTACCTTTTCGTTTCTTTTTTTCCTTCTCCCTTTACTCTTTCTTCTTCTCCTTTTTTTTTGATTACTAGTAAATTTTTCTGAATTGTATTTAGATGTATCCATCCATTCGCAAGTTTTTTAACTTAAAATGGATGTAAATCTATATTTATTTTGTAAATGAATACTATAATTAAGGCTACTATAATTAAAATCTTACTCCCTGTAATTTGATTTATAAAATAAATATTTTTTTTTTTTTTATGCTGGTCGGTCCCCCCTGGCCTCCGACTAGTCCAGACAGTCCCTCCAGCCTCGTTACTCAACGACCACTCCCCACGTCCGCGGGGTAAGTGGTCATTGAGGTCGCAATTCATGTGTCCTGAGTAGACGCAACGAGCCAAGTATGACGGCCTTCTGCATCTTCCCAGCGATGACTTCTGCCGATTTACGGCATGCTGGGATGGTTCTTAATTCTGAGAGCAATGATTGTCGCAAACCTCCGAGAGAGCCAATAATAAGAACCACTATTTTAACAGAATAACCCGGGTACAGCCTGCTGAGTTCAGAGAGTAAATCTCGATATTTTGTCCGTTTCTCCTCCTCTTTCAAGACAATGTTCTTTTCGGCCGGAGCCGAAAACTCTATAACGAACATCGTCTTGAGTTGGTGGTCGAGGAGGACTATGTCAGGCTTATTGGGTTGTATCCGCCTGACGGTGGGGAATGAATAGTTCCAGTGTATAACCGGGACCTCTCATTCCCCACAACGGACTCAATATCCCCCGGAGCATAGGGCAACACCGGTGTCTGATCTATACCGTACGAGTGCCGTAGGTGGTAATACAGCAGTCGTAATGCCGCGTTATGTCGATGGATATAGGCAGAGACCGCATATGCTGGACAAGCTGACAGCAAATGCATAATGGTCTCTGGGGCCCGACGACATGCTCTGCAGCTGACACTTCTATACCCATCACGCGGCCTCGGTAGACCAGGGTGTTTAATACACCATCTTGGCAAGCTAATATAAAACCTTCGGTCTCTGACTTCAGCCCAGCTGACCACAAAAAACTAAAGGTCATCTTTTGGGATAAGCCTAAGTGTTCTATATTTCTATAGTAGACTCCGTGCAATGGCTTATCCCTGTGCTGCTGAAAACGAAGTGTATTTCCAGCAGCCCGGAGGTTGGCTTTCAACCGAGCAGGGTCCAACTCGGTGACAGAGTTTGGATTATTCTGCTCGGTGTCGAAGTCGAGACCTAGGCTATTAGCTGCTCTTTGTGCTGCCCTATATATAAAACCTCATACGCCAGCTCCTTCATGGTCTTTGACCATGAGGAGTAGGGAATCCGAACTCCTGATAATTTTACAGGCTGTGTCCAGAGTTACTCTGTTGTGGAGACACTCCAATCCCAAGAGTCCACGGCCTCCCTGTTGTGGGAGATATATCCGCGGAACGGACGATCTCGGATGCAAACTCCGACAGAGATGCATCATTTTGCGGGTACCTACGTCGAGTTGCTCCAGCTCCTCCTGTGTCCATTTGATTACTCCAAGGAGTAGAGTAGAACCGGAACGGCAAGCATATTTGTCGCCGCCACCTTGTTGGTCCCCGACAGCTCTGAGGACCAGATCTGTCGAAGCAGGTGGCGATATTATTATTATTATTATTATTATTATTATTATTATTATTATTATTATTATTATTATTATTATAGTAACCTAACATTTTCGAAGTTGTTTTGTGATGGATATTTAAATAAATTTTGTTGGTTTGTGAACATTGTAGTTAACTGCTTTATTGTATATTTTTATCATGTTACTAAAGTGTTCGTATATACAGTGAGCTCGTAAAGTTTGGAATAAATTCAATTAATCGTTATTGAAGGATTTTCACAGGAAATCCTCGGACACGTCAACTTTATTTTATAAAATGTCACTTTTTTCAGCCATCGATTTTTTTTTTGTTTTCTTCGTTTTTGAGCTATGACGTCATCGACAATTTTTTTAAATGACAACCCATATTTTTTTTCACGGATTTCGATAGAGCACATTTTTCTGAGTGCGAATATGTCAAAAACATAGTACCTTTAACATTAAAGTGTTCGAGATATTCGGTTGCAAAGTTTTAAGAATGAATTATACAAGCGATGACCAAATGCTAATCATTTATCAAGAAAGCGCAGGAAAAACAACAGTTTTGACAGTTGTCACAATTTTGAAGTTTTTCCTCGCAAGTTTGTGTTTTAATCAGTTGAATAATATCATTAAGTAAGTTGATTAATCATTATTCCATCATAATTCATTTTATTTAAAAATGGTCCGTCGCGTCGTTTGAGTGAAAGGGAAAGAATCGAAATTTTGATGATGATCGGTTACGGGGACAGAGCTCGCACACAAGTAGAAGTTTGCCGTTTATTTAACAACAAATATCCAAACAGAGAACCAATTACACAGTCCACCGTTAGCAAAATAGAAC
>CAXKVY010010317.1:0-12822 GCA_964058915.1 Tetropium fuscum
GTATTCTATTGTATATATAATTCAATATTTTCTAGCATATAGCTAGGAAAAGTAGTTGTTTTAATAGATTCTACAAGATATTAGTAGAATAGGTTTGTGTTTTCTGTGAATTTCAGTTCCGTCAAAAACTAATATCATAAAATGTCACTAAAAGTGTTGAAGAATTAATATTTTAAATTCAAGTATCATTCAATAGGACCAATCGTACATCACTCTGAAGATCCTCAATGAAGGTGAAAGAACTTGTACAACTTCTAAGTGGTTTGTTTCAGCAGTACGATGCTTATAAGGTAATATTATTCTCGACTAGATTGATGCATCTGTAAAGATATTACTTATGTATTTTTTTTTCAAATAAATTTGATATCGCCTATAGGTTTTATATCGCCTTTAGGAATTATTTGAATAGCATTATTAATGAGGTACTACCATTACCAAATTAGCAATTATGGGACTAGCCGGGTTACCCATGTAGTAACCCTGCTTCCCAGAATTTCTTGGCATATTTGTGAAAAGGCTGATAATATCTAAAGTTAGTAGAATATAATTTGGCAAACTTATATTACTAATTAGTTCAAACAGTTCATACCAGTTTTTAATGCTATAATGAAACGTTAGATTAGACAACACTTGCTAATTAAGTAATTACTTAAGATATTTTGTATAACGGTGACTTTATGCATGGTACTATGGGTCATAAATTATTGTATTTAGGTACTGTGAATAGACCATAAATTCTTCGCGGTTTTGAATCATGTTTTTAATTTTTGACATTGTTGTTCATCTATATATTTTTGGTCCCTTAGTTTATGTATTAAATTGTTACATTTTGTTTGATATCTGTTAGTTGGATCATCAGGTAATTTTTGGTAAACCCAAGGGTCATCTAATTAATAAACTATTAATTTTTGATTTATAGTCAATTTTATCCATAAGTACAGTTATATTTCCTTTGTGTGACCTAGTGAAAAAAATTTCTGGATGATTCTTTAAAAATTGTTTTGTTTTTCTAAAATTGTCTTTGATTACTTAATTTATTACTGTTTGCTCATAATTGTTTTTGAGGCGTTTGTATAAAATTTGTTTTAAAAAAATGTAATTTCATATTGATCCTAAACCGACCAAGAAAAACTTTACTAAATTTATTGTTGGCTACATTTTCTTGTTTTTATCTCGTATCATGTATGTCATCCATCATCCATTGTATAAAAATTATCGTATCCACCGTATAAACAAATTACTGATTTCGATTATTAATATAATTTGTTTCCATACCTAGTTGAGGCCGTAAAAACTTAGGAACGATAAAATTAATAATAAATCTATAAAGTTCGCCCGTACTTCTGAAACTTCTCTCGATGTAATAATGCATGTCGAAGGCGAAAGGAAACCTAAAAAATTAAATAGCCGAAAAAGCTCTAGTCCCTTTTCTTTCGTACTCGCTAAAAAAGCGGCAACAAAAAATAAAACAAAGCGAGGGCAAGTCAAGAGTGTATTTTGAAAGAGAGACTAAATATGGGGTGATAGGCTTTGCAACGATAAAAAATGCACATTTTGTTGACAACATTTCCAGTCGATTTAGAATAATACAAGACTTAAAACCTGACATGAAGTTTAGGTTAAACCAGTAAGAATGTTTACGACATCACTTCGTAAATAATTAATCATCTTGACAATTTCCCTTTTTAAGTGGATTTAAAAGTTTACATTAATTTAATAGATTGATTTTCTAACAATTTTGCATAGCGACTGCTTTTTCTGAACATACAGACATGCATGCAGTTATTGATTGCTTTCAGTTAATTCTTTGCAAACTTCTTTTGGGTATGACATATTTTCATGAAGTATTGCACAAATTTATTTTTAGCTAGATTATAATCAGCAACATTTGATGGTGGGTGAGATATTATCAGAAATCAATCAGAAATAAATATTATCTTATAGGCCAGGCAAATTAGCTCAAAAACATGAATTTCCCGATTAATTCCTAACAGGTAAAACTCAGCGGAAATGGATTGTGGGTAGAGAGTAGTTATTCTGTCATAAACCGACCTCTTGTACAACTTTTGTTCGAAAATTTTTCTCACAACCTCAAAATCTTTGCCTATAATTTAAAAAACCATATTTTTTGTTTTTTATTTTTCATTTCACGAAAAATAAAGTTATAAGTATGAAATTCGGATTAACCGTACTGTTTTGTATGACGAATAAGTAGAATTTTTTAACTTTTTAATAGAATTTTTATTTGCGATAACTTAATTAATTTTTGAGAAATTGACGTTTTTCGAAAAAAAAGCGTTTTGTACAAGTCGGTCAAGAACTTCCTAGATTTTATCTCAGACGGCTCATTTTTTTTAATCTCTTCGTAATTACACCAACTTTCAGAAAAATAAAATCAAAATATAGCAATTCTAGCAAAAAAAAATTATTAAAAACGCAAAAAACTGAAAAATTAGCATTTTCAGACTAGAATTAGTTTTCGCCGGCATTGATCAGCTCTTATTTTCTTATTTACCTTCAAATAGAATTTTAAATTTATTAGTTCACGCACATATCGAAACATCATAGAGGGCGTATTTACAGTCAGTATTTGAATTTTCAGAGCGTCAGCTGCGCTCCGAATACAGTGTATTTAATGGGTACCCGAATGCAAATGAAACACCAGAAACACCAGCATCCATTCCATCAAGTAGCACGAAAGCCAGTGAACGTTCACGCAGACAAAGTGCATTAACAGTCGCTCCAAATGTTCACAACTTTGATGGACACATCAAATTGTCATTTACACCGGAAAAGTTTCTGGCTAATGAAAATAATAAAAACAAACTAATCTAACTTTTGTCTGCGGAGCTGAAATCGGCTGGCTTTTCTTGTGCACAAGCACAAGAAGACGCGGATACTCTTATTGTCAATACAGCACTACAACTAGCGAAGGGTGCTAAAACGTAACATTCTTGTTGGTCAAGACGTTGATATTTTGGTTTTGATGAATCAGCTGAATATTGATTGTTCTGATGCTTATTTAAAAATTTTACGTACGATTTGTATCGTAAATACATTTTTCACAGAAAAAGACAAAAGAAGTGCAGTCAACTCTTTATAAGAAGTAGAAAATTTTGCAGATTTGGCTGATACTTTTTATAACGCAAATGCCGATAAAGATTTGCTTGTAGAAAATGGCTGCAAATTAATTTCAGCCATGTACCGGGTAAGTCTCTTAAGATTGACACCCCCTTATCTCACTTATCCTTTGCCGATTTAACTAATTTAAAAAGGGAGTAAACACGGTTATTGATGAATTTTTATAATCTGAGAACAGATATTAAAAATCTCGTAAAATATAGGTACAGGGTGGAAAATAAAACATGATTTTTTTTAAATAAAACACCCCGTATATTTTCGGACCAAAATAATGTCCCTAATTTTCTGAATCCAAAAATGTGTAATTGTTATATAATCACTCTACCTGTTCGTGAGATATTACTAAAAACTTATCACATTACGGGCGTCAATTATAAAATAAGAACATTAAGATACTCTGGAAACAATGCATATTTGCATTGTTTATTTGTTGACAGATGTCATCCAGTTTTTTGTGAGATAGTAATTCACTCTCTTAGATATTAGCGTAAAAAATACTTAGTGTTCGTAAAGAAGCAAGTTATTTTGAAAATGGTATATTCATTGGAAGAGCGAAAAGAGTTACTTGAAATTTATATTCAGTGCAACAATAATAAGTCTCTTGCTCGGAGGGAGTATGTTAGGTTATTTCGAGAAAGGCTACCTCCTTCCAAAAATAGTTTTAAACACATTTATGCAAAGTTTAGGAATACCGAATCTCTGAGGGACAAGAAAAGGGAAAGGCCAAGAACAAAAACAGGAGAAGACACAGAACTCAACGCGTTATTATATTTTGCTGAAAATCCGTCCAAATCATCCTATGCCGCAGCAATAGAATTGGATATATCACATAGAAGTGTGATAAAAATATTACATCGCCATAATTTTAAACCATATAGTATTTTGCCCGTTCAATATTTAGACGACAACAACCTTCAAGACAGGTTAACCTTCTGCAGAGACATACTTGATAGAATAGAGGAAGATGATGAGTTTCTAAGTCATGTCTTTTGGACTGACGAAAGCAGTTTTTCTACTGCGGGAATTTTTAACAGAAAAAATGCACATTACTGGGCAGCGGAAAATCCACATATTGTAAAAAAAAATTAAAAAAAAAGGATACCAAACTGTAAACGTGTGATGTGGCATCCACAAGGATGCTATTGTAGGTCCTGTATTTATAAATGGGCCCTTAAATGCACAACGTTATGTGGATATTCTTCAACACCCAGTTGAAAATTATTTAGATAATATTAATTTAGTGGACAACAGATCTGTTATTTGGCAGCAGGATGGAGCACCACGATACTCTGCAAGGAACGTCACCGAATACCTAAACAGAAAATATCCTATTTGGATAGGAAGGCACGGTGTTATACATTGGCCCGCTAAAAGTCCGGACTTAACACCTATGGATTTTTTTCTCTGGGGTACGATAAAACGTGATATATACGAAACTGGGGATTTTAATAATATGAATGAGTTAAAAGAATGCATATGTGTAAAAATTGAGGAATTAAACCAAAATGGTGATATATTTCAAAGGGTGAGAAGCAATTTTATAAAGCGATGCCAAATGTGTATTCAGAATGGTGGTGGTTACGTGGAAAATACTTAATTACGTTACGTGTAAATAAATAAAATTGTGTTACTCTATTGTGTTACTGTATTAATATTGACTTTTATTTGTTTTTATTAGGCTTATGTTGTTTATTGTTATTACTCGTTATTGTCTTCCCCCTCTGGGTTCGGGGCCACAATTGTAGAATAGACCCAGGGTACCTCCTACCTGTCGTAAGAGGCGACTAAGGTGACTGAATGGGACTGCCTAGCCGCTTAGACATGACCGGTAAGATCTTCAAACTTATGCTGGGCGGGCGTTGGTGGCACTTGGATGGGTGACCTAGGCAGGCTTGGGCCCGGACTGTGGCGTCTGCCCGAGACCTGGGAACACTCAACACATCTGCCGCGAACGCGTGGTCCCAGATAAATGGTAATGAGGACCAGAGTAATTAATCTCGGTAACTCAGAACCATACTATCATACATACAAATTGTAGAGACTTTGCCACCAGGCCACCCGTAATAAATAGGATGGTTTGAAGAAAAGTACTCAAGTAAAAAGGAGGAATGCACAAAAAGGCTAATGAGGTCTAAGTGCTGTGGTGGAATGGGAGTGTAACACTACCTTCCACTACACTCCGACCCATATACATACATACATACATACATACATACTCATTATTGTCTCTTGTTATTACTGTTATTGTCACCTATATATTATTTATTTATTATCTCAATAAATGGCATTGTTTCCAGAGGTATCTTGATATGTTTTTTGTTTTATAATTGACACCCGTAATGTGATAAGTTTTTAGTAATATCTCACGAACAGGTGGAGTGATTATATAACAATTAGATATTTTTTATTCAGAAAATTTAGGATATTATTTTGGTATAAAAATATACGGGGCGTTCTATTTAAAAAAATCATGTTGTATTTTCCACCCTGTATATCTTACAAGATTTTTAATATCCGTGCTCAGATTATAAAAATTCATCAAAAACCGCGTCCACTCCTTTTTTGAATGAGTTAAATCGGCAAAGGATAAGTGAGATAAGGGGGGGTGTCAATCTTAAGAGACTTACCCTGTACAGCAAAAAATCGAATTTGTCGTTAAATGAATGAAGGTTTGATATGTATCAAACTGCGTCGATAAAAACAACATTCAAGTTAGAAGAGTTATCACCCACCATAGGAGCTGCAAAGCAGCACATTTTTCGTGCATACCATCAGCTCCACACATGGCTCGGAAATCCAAAAGATTCAACGGATTGGGGTTGGGAGACGTGCAGCGAAGGTATTCTCATTCCAAACTATACGGAAGATCAACTTTTTCCGGATAGTTTCCTACAAAAAATTTTTTGTACCTGCTCAAAGGGATGTAATACATTACGCTGCAGCTGCCGGAAACACGGTCTTAAATGTACGGATCTGTGTAAAACATGTAGCGATTCTAATGTTTGCTGTAATATTGAAGCTCAACAAATAGATGTAGAAGGTCCAAACGGTATTCTTTCTGAGCTGGTTGTCGAGGAAGATAATACAAATTTAAATGAATGCGAAGAAGATGAAAGAGAAGTAGAAGAAGAAGAAGAAGAAAAATATAACCCAGAAGAATCGCAGCAAAAAGAGCAAAACTAAATTAGCATTTTTATGTACTTTTTTCAAGTTTATTGTACGAGTATAGTACTTTTTATAAAATAAACGTTTTTTTATACTTTTTGGCTATATTTGGTTTTATGAAATATTTACATAATTTTAAGCACAATTAATATTATATAATAATAGTATTTCAACCTTACTTCATTATAAAACGTATATTAATTTCATTGTATAGGGATAAAAACGAAAAAATGACAATTTTTCAGTTTTTTGCGTTTTTAACAATTTTTTTTGCTAGAAGTACTATATTTTTATTTTCTTTTTGAAAAGTTGGTGTAATTACGAAGAGATTTAAAAAAATGAGCGATCTAAAATAAAATCTAGGAAGTTCTTGACCGACTTGAAAAAACGCTTTTTTTTTCGAAAAACGTTAATTTCTGAAAAATTAATTAAGTTATCGCAAATAAAAAAAAATCTATTTATTCGTCATACAAAACAGTATGATTAGTCCGAATTTCATACTGATAACTTTATTTTTCGTGAAATGAAAAATAAAAAATCAAAAACATATGTTTTAAATTTTACGCAAAGATTTTGAGGTTATGTGAGAAAAATTTTCAAACAAAAGTTGTACATTTTTGTATTACCTACAACTTTCTCATTGAATTTTTTTCTCTGAAACCATTACTTTTGCCGGGAATTGCGAAAAAACACTTTTCACCCCTACCGTTCAGCCCCCGCACGAGGTCAGCTGTTCGGTTTATGACAGAATAAGTACTCTCTACTCCCCCAATCCATTTCCGCTGAGTTTTACCTGTGAGGAATTAATCAGTCAAAAATAAAATTGCCTGGCCTGTTAGAAGTCTGCTCATGAACATAAATTCGACATATAGCCCAGTAGGTACGTCGAAAAAAGGAGCTTTGGTACGAATAAATGAGGAACTTTTGTTTTTTGGGAATCGTTAGTTTTTATTGTCCTACTTAACATACTAGATTTGCCCCATCATACCTTTGCCGCTCGCTCCGCCATATTGCCAAGATGGCACCCAAAACAGGATTTTCAAAATATCTTGCTTCCGGTACCTCCTAGTGCAAAAAATATACTTTACAAATTAAAGGAGAGGAAATGTTCTATACATTTTTAGGTGGAACTTTATTTATTTATTTATGCTGCATATGAAAACAAACGGCGCTTTATCGCCATGCTGAAAAATGAATTTGAAGAAGCTAACTTCATTGTTAAACAGGCTACGGAAGATGCAGACACACTTATAACGCTGGAGAAGTATCGTCCGCATACCCTTCGGTAATTATTGTTGGAGATGTTGACCTTCTTGTCATACTTACTAACAGCACTGGGTTCATCTCATCAAAACATATACTTCCAGAAGCCGGCAAAAGGAAATATCTCTTAGCAAATGCATTTTACACACAATCTGAAGGATGGTAGCCACATTGAGAAATATATCCTCTTGGTTCATGCCTTCAGCGGCTATGACACAACCTCGGCTCTCTTTTAGCAAGGGAATTTGAAGTTCCTTACAGTTCTTGGGAAAAGGGGATCCCTAAGCGAGGTCATCGAGATATTCAAAAACCTTACAGCTAATCCTGACGACGCGACGTCGCCAATGCAGGAGAGCATTTGCTTGTGTCATTATACCTATATAGATGAAAAAGAAACGCTGACAACACTCTTTGATACAATAATAGTATTCCGTTTCTGGACAAAAGACACGACTGGACTGGAAATATTGTTGAAGAAATTAAAAATTGTTCAGTGCCATTTTGTGCACTTGGCGCTGATGAAGCCCTAGAGCAGCAATATCAAAAACTGAAGGTACATGGTACCTTGTTGGTATAGCACTTAACGAGTATCCTCGTAATGGATTCTTTCTTTATGTAGAAGAGTTTTTCAACTTTTGGAATCGGCATATATCAGGGATGGATATGAAAATAGTATAAGAACATTTTTTTTAGACAATTATATTGTATGACCTACAATTATTATTGTCTGATCTATTTTTACGCTACCACTTACCTTTGACCTTGCATCATTTTTTAGCAAACATCAGATCGGTGGAGATTTTTCATATATTATTTGTAGCAAGGTATTTGAAACTTGTACCTACGTTTATTTTGACTGGGGTATAACTTGAATTAGGGATAGCATACACAGGTAACAAAAAAACCGAAAGTGGATTTGAAAATTAGTTATAAATATATCATTTATTTTTACCTTTAACTAATATTTTCTGTCTAAATATTTTTGTGAGAAGTTCTTGTTCTCTCTCCATCTACCAAATCAAGGCAGCTTACCTGAAAAAATAAAGGATATTACAAAACAATCTTAGATTTTAACACACAATACTGTACCTATTATTTATGTCTTTACAATATTCAGTTTAAGTAAATAATTAATTCTGAAGAAAGAGGATATCTAAGACTTTGGCGAAATATAAATGATAATTTCTTATATTTTCTAATCAAATATAAATAGCCTACTAACATCATATGCATAGATCGTTCGATGACCACAGTGACGGATTTAAAAGGGGTAGGCTGAGCAGATGGCCGGGACCCCCACAAAAGAGAGACCCCAGAAAATCCGCACGTTAAGCGAATTACGTTTCTATTGTATGCAAACGAAACATATTTTTATATTAGAATTAAAACATCTTAATTTATCATTAACTTGGCACTACGCCACTGATTACAATTGCAGTGATAACCTCATGCGTCATGCATGGCGTGTCGGGTAGGAACATAGACTAGTTCCGCGAATCAGCACTCTGCCCGGCGCCGACGCAGCTGCAATGTTTCAAATCAGTACCGATTTTTACTACGTCTACATATATATATATATATATATATATATATATATATATATATATATATATATATATATATATATATATATATATATATATATATATATATATATATATATATATATATATATATATATATATACATATATATATATATATATATATATATATATATATATATATATATATATATATATATATATATATATATATGTATATATATATATATATATATATATATATATATATATATATATATATATATATATATATATTATATATTTTGTGAAAAGTAATCTTGGGTTTGTAGGATTTCATTACATAGAGAAATAAGGAAATATTTGCTTATTTCTCTATGTAATGAAATGCTACAAACCCAAGATTACTTTTTACAAAACAAATATGAATAGCAAAGAATTTCAAAGCTAATATATATATATATATATATACCGAAATGAGGAAACCGAGATCCATGTACTTCAGCTACAGATCCACATCTATTAATAGAGATAAAAATATGCACAACGGGCAAACTGGGTTTTATATATATATATATATATATATATATATATATATATATATATATATATATATATATATATATATATATATATATATATATATATATATATATATATATATATGTATAGATATATATATATATATATATATATATATATATATATATATATATATATATATATATATATATATATATATATATATATATATATATATCTATACATATATATATATATATATATATATATATATATATATATATATATATATATATATATATATATATATATATATATATATATATATATATATATATATATGTATACATATATGCATATATGTATATATGTATAGATATATATATATATATATATATATATATATATATATATATATATATATATATATATATATATATATATATATATATATATATATATAGATATATATATATATTATATATATATATATATATATATATATATATATATATATATATATATATATATATATATATATATATATATATATATATATATAGATATATATATATATATATATATATATATATATATATATATATATATATATATATATATATATATATATATATATATAATATACAGGGTGAGTCAGTTTTTTGTAGACAAACTTTAACAGGGGATAGAACGCACGTTTTTAAAAAGAAAAGTGCCTATAAATATATGGCCGATCTAGCTTCCTAAGGAAGATACAAGGTGTTAAAGTTTCATTTTTTTTTACATTAATGTGTAATATTTTCTGAACGGAATGATATATTCACTAAATATTTTACACATATCTTAACCTGCATAGGATCAACATGTTGTATTGTTCCTGTCGAAAATACTATAGTGGATGTTACTTTTTTCGGGTACTCTGCATAATGGAACTTTTTTTTCGTACGCCACTGACATTATCTGATACATATTTCTAAAATAACGGCCCCTTAGTAACAATTTTGATCTCTTGTAATTTTGCTCTAACTATGACAGTTTTTGAGATATTGGCCGTTGTTTCTCTGACAGTGTAATGTCGTTATTATATTTTTTTTCTCGAATTTTCTTTATGACTTATAAACGAATGCTTAGATTTTTTCATGTTTGGGGGATAATGCCTATTAATTAAGGCGCATAAAACAAGCGGTAAGAATGTTCAAAAACTTGCACAGTGGCGGGGTGGAAGGGGTGCTCCACCCCTTTCGTAAACAGAACATCTACGCCAAAGACTATAAAAAAAACTGTTATTTTCATTATCTACATACAGTTTAACAAAAATAATGTCCCTTCTTCTGTTTCGAAATTCCTGTGCGGTTCCTAGTTATTTTGATTTTTAGTGTTTGATGTGGTACTAAATTAAGTAATTTATTTATTAGCAATAATAATTATCGGCTAAATATTTAATTCTTTCAACGAAACCTACCTAAATATGGTGTGTTAAGGATTCTAAAAAGCCGAAATCTCTTATTCTTTATCTTTTTCCAATGTAGTCAAAATAAATATTTGTTATATCAAGCCTTACTCAAATACAATACTTTTATATGTTGAAATCTGTTAAATTACAAATATACTTACAATACAATAGATTATTGTGCAGTTGCCAAAAGTCTTAAAAATTTCCTTTAAATTTTATTAAACTTGTGCATGTACCAATTTCTGTTTCAATTTTTGTTGTTGTTTGCTAAATAATTTCCATTCAAAACTAGCGTATTTGTAACTGTACGTAATAATTGCAACAAAATATTATACTCCTTGGAAAACAAGTAAGCATTATGTCATATTTTGAAACGACAGTTTGACGTATTACAAGTTTATCTACAAACAATTTTGCTTCATCTTGAATATTTTCACTGTTATTAATTATTATTTTTAAGATTAAAAAGTTATTTTATGTGATTTGCCAGATTTTAATTAGTGTAACATGCCGTTTACATTTACAAATAGCGAACAAGCCGACATTCATTTTATTTATGGGTTCGCAAATGGGAATTCAAGATACGCAGCTAGGGAGTATCGAAGAAGATTTCAAAATAGACGACAACCTCATCATTCCGTTTTTGTGAGTATCCACCGTCGATTTGTTAACGAGGGTTTGAAAAATGTACCCGGGGGCCGACAGAACAACCGTGGACGAGATAGAGACCGTATATTGCGGGAATTTAATAGGAACCCAACGACAAGTACTCGACGTGCTGCTATTGCTCTTGGTATTTCCCAAAGTAAAATTTCCCGGGTTTTAAAACGGGATCACAGACGCCCATATCATTTTCAACCTGTTCAAGGTTTATGTCCAGGTGACGCTGAACGAAGACTTACTTATTGTAGGTGGGTTCTTAACTCCATTCAAAATAATAGGGATTTCTTATCCAATATACTGTGGACTGATGAATCTTGTTTTACTCGTCGTGGTATAGTAAATTTTCACAATCTGCATGTATGGGCACATGAAAACCCACATGCCATTCGACCACGAAGTTTTCAACATGAATTTAGTACAAATGTCTGGATTGGAATTTACGGCAACCACGTGTTTGGACCTTATTTCTTGCCACAACGTGTAAATTCAGAAAATTTCCTACAATTTTTAGAAGAACACCATGGTAATATATGGGAAGTCATTCCTTTGAATTTAAGCAGACAGTCTTGGATTCAACTTGATGGGTGCCCGGCCCATTATGGCAGAAATGTAAGAAATTGGCTAAACAATAACTATCCAGGGAGGTGGATAGTTCGTGGAGGTCCAGTGGCGTGGCCTCCCAGATCCCCCGATTTAACACCACTTGACTTTTTTGTGTGGGGATTCATTAAGGAAATAGTGTATACCACTCCGGTTAATACACTTGAGGAACCTCAAAATCGCATTAGAGATGCTTGCAATGAAATAAGGGTGCATCATTTAGTTAACTTAAGACGTTCTATGATACGTCGCAGTGAAATGTGTATTGAGAAGAACGGTTTACATTTTGAACAAAGTATCTAATTTTATGTATGTAGGTACTAGTGTTATTGTTATTAATTCTTGTAATTGTTATTTATAAATCATTATTGCTAACAATTGTTATTTATACCACAATTATTATTGTTAATTAAATATTGCTATAAATTCAAAAATGTTTATATCTCCATAAACATTAACATCAATGTTCATCTAATGTTTTTTTTTGTAATTG
>CAXKVY010010318.1:0-26113 GCA_964058915.1 Tetropium fuscum
GGTAAATAAAGAGACATCACCTATAAATCTATTCCTTATTGGATTGTAACTGTAATAATTATATTTTCTAATTAATTACAGCAACATTTGTTGAATAATTATGTGGGTACTGTGATTGAGATGTCTTTGACCTAAGATGTACAAACATGAGATGAACAATATTTAAATAGTAACTACTGATAAACAATAATCATAAAATGTGCAGTACCCGATAGGCAACTTTTCGCAGATTCTAGTATTTAATGTAAAAAAATAAAGTATGCAGCATTTAGCGGCCATCATTAGTCTACTCTACTGTTTCATATTTTTGCTCGATTAAATTTTATAAATTTTCCTCCCTTAAAAATGTTGGAAAAATACCTATATATTTTCAACAAAAAAAATTAATAAAATAACATACCTATTTGCATGTAATTGTAACATCAAAATTAAATTAATAGCAGAAGAAATATTCGTACTTGAACAACGGTTTTGTCTCTACTAGTGCCCTCCCATATCTCAAGTGACAATATTTTATATTGACACGAGATACTGATACTTTTAGTAATATTAATTATATTTTCCACACAAAGATATAATCATAGTGTTATTTCAGGTCGAGGCTTTTATCTGAATCCTATTAGGTATACCTTAATGGCTTCCAACATAATTAAGTTACGGGTCTGGTCTAGTAAAGAAAAAACATCAGTTTTAAGCGTTCTTTGTTTCGTGCATAATCGTAAATTCGTAAGTAATGAAACTGTAAAAAGGTAATTTGCGTATAAAATAAATTAAACTTAATTACGATAACAGCAATATAGCATATGCTTATTTTATGCTATTTAACTAGGTACGTGATTTAATCAACATTTAATGACATTGTTTTTGTGTAATGTACTTAAGATCGAGTAATAGTTAGTAAGTGTATAGAACATAAGTACTTATAGATGGAATGTATAGTAGGGCATATAAAGATTACAAATTCTCTACATTTTTAATAGACACTAATTTGGAGCTGGACCTACTCACTCATGTGCTTTCAAATAACAAATAACAAAATCCTAATTTTAAAATACAATGCATTTCACGTATTGATTGTTACTGGAATTATACACTTATAAAAAATTTATGCATTCAGAGAGTAGCTCACATCGAATATTATAAAGGATAGTTTTAAAATCAACATCAAAAGTTATGTGATGTTGAAACGATGCGAATAAAAATAAGTGGCTAGAATAAGTCCCCAAATTAAATTTTCTGTATCTATACAAAAATAGAATTCGAATTAAAAAATTATAACTAAACATTAGTAGTAATGAAATGTAGTGTTTAATATACAGAAACTATGTATTTAACGTCATAGGAACTATCAATTTAAATCATTCCAAAAAAGTAAAAAAATTCGTTCTAGATTTTGTTCTAAATTCGTTCTAGAAAAGTTTGTAAGATTGAATCTTTAACTTATTTCATCGTATATACCTTTACTTATCGTTAGTATAGATACGTACTTGCATATATCAAAATAAATATTTAAAATTTGGCGTAGCGTCGGTTGACAGTCTTTAAAAGCAGTTGACCCTAGAAATATTGTCATGAGTACTAATACAGCAAGAAGTGGAGGATTCACAATTGTACTTTTACTATAAATATTATTAATAAATAATCAATATAAAAAAGTGTTCATTATTAAAATTGAGTTTATAGAGCTATAATGTATTTCTACGTTTAGGAGTATAAATATTAAGCAGTAATAATAATATTGACACCTAATATTATTAATGTAATAACGTAATATCACATACATTATCACTTATATGCCTTTTTTTATAAAAAATATATTTTGCTATATCATTCCATCTGTCACTAACCATTCTCGAGATCATCGTTTAAGTGGTTGTAGGTGATGTAGGTGAGAGTGGATTCCAAGTTCTAAATTATATAAATGTGTAAGTAAAATTAGAGAATTGTTGACGTACCTTGCGTTGGTTTTTAGAATAAAATTTTACTTAATTCATTAAATTCACAAGTTACTTTACAATCGGTATATATCCGATTTAAGCTCATAGAAACACAAATAATATTTAGACCACTAATCTGTTTCCTTACAAATTTCAGCTTATTAAAAATATTTACGTTTAAACATTGAAGCCGTTAACGTTTAACTATTGAAGTATGGAACTGAATTTTGAAGCAATCCCTTCTCCTAGTGATAGATATGAAATCAGTGACCTTCTCGGATTTGGTGTTTATGGTAGAGTTTATTTGGCTAGCGATAATCAAGAAAGAAAAAAGAAAGTTGCTGTAAAAATTCAAAATTATGACAATGATTCAAAGGAGTATGTGGAACAAGAATACAAATTATTTCAAGATGTAAATAACCATATGAATTTAGTAGATTTCTACGGTGTTTTCAAGAAAGGTAACAACATTTGGTTCATAATGGAGGTAGGTATTTCCTTTATTTATGAAAAATTATTTATGAAATAAGCAAATAGATGAATAATAAGGAAGACACACTTACCAGTGGTATATCTGGACATATATACGGAAACGAAGCACTAAGAAGTTGTACATGTTGTTTCACATTCATTGAGGATTCTCAGAGTGTAGTACGATTTGTTTTATTGTCATTATCATTTGTTTATTATCATACTGGAATTTAAAATATTAATACTTCACCACTTTCAGTGGCATTTTGTGACATTAGTTTTGACGGAACTGAAATTCACAGAAAACACAAACCTATTCTGCTATTTATATTTGTTCTATTTGAACATATGACATATAAAACCATTAGGTATACAGTTGTTATCCAGAATATGTTAAACTTTATAATGAATAAAATCTTCTAGAATCTAGAATCTAAAATATATTAAAACAACTACTTTTCCTAGCTATATGTTAGAAAATATTGAATTACATATGCAATACAATTCTGAAGAATTTAAATAAGTAGTGATACAGAAATTGCTTGCTTAGTAAAAACTAAAATCATTTGTTGGATCTTATGTATTAATTATTACTTCCAGAATTCGAAAGAAAGTCCAATTTTCACCCTAGTATATATTTATTAGCTTTTAAGTTCTTTGCTATTCATATTTGTTTTGTGGAAACTTCTTCAGATTGGGATTTTATATAGCTATAATCACTTGAATGCCTCTATAAACTTGATGCAATATGTTGGAAATCACTTATGACTACTTTTAAATCTTAACTTTTATAACAGTTTCACTAATTAAATTCTTAATTATTTTTCAGACAAAATTTACACGTGGCTATCATTTCTGATGCCATTTACTTTATTTTTATTATTTATTTATTTATTTTATTATTTATTATTATTATTATTATTATTCGTCACTAAGGAAGTTATTATACCAAACAAAACATAATTGCCTTGGTTGCCCTCGATAACAAATATTAGCCGACCAATTGCAAGTCGCCAATACTTATAATTTTCACTGTTACATTGTTAATATTCAATTAAAGTACTTTTCAGAGTTTATATATAATATTTGCACTATTTGCTTTAACTACTGTTATTTATGGACACTTCCATTCTGCATACCAGTCACCCCACTGATACTGGTTTCTTGGTTCCAGACTATTTCTAACTTGCAATCTCGAAGCCTACCTTCAGTGATAGTTTGTAATTTATATGTTAATTAATAATCATAGTTTATATGAGATATATTTCATAATTAGTAAACTCATTTGTCTTAACAATTCTTGTTGTAATATCAATTTTCTGGCGGTGTTTTATTTCGCTATAATTATAAACATGATTGACCAATCACGGTGTAGACGTTCTTGCCTGGTGGTGAGCGTATTTTTTTATTTAATGCATCACGATATTTTGTTGTCCGCATTTCTTTGATCATACATACTATATGCCATTTGCAGTTCGTAGGTAGGTATATTTATAGATTCTCTAGCAATTTAATGATTATATTAGGGCTATTTTTATATATATATATATATATATATATATATATATATATATATATATATATATATATATATATATATATATATATTGTGAAAAGTAATCTTGGGTTTGTAGCATTTCATTACATAGAGAAATAAGCAAGTAGACTAATAAGAAAGAATATACACTTACCAGTGCTATATCTGGACATACATACGGAAACGAACCACTTAGAAGTTGTACAAGTTCTTTCACCTTTATTGAGGATCTTCAGAGCAGCGTACGATTTGTTCCATTGATCATTTATACTTAAATTTAAAATATTAATACTCCAACACTTGCAGTGACGTTTTATGACATTAGTTTTTGACGGAACTCAAATTCTTAGAATACACAAACCTAGTCTACTATTTATATTTGTTCTATTTCAAAGCTAATTTTTTAGAATACTGTAGATAAAACGACTAATTTCAACTTGCATATCCAGTCTTTTGTTAACTGAGGGCGGTTTAAGTATTATACAGGCCTAACTAAAAGGTTGTTATATAACCCTAATTTTAAAACACTGTGGAATAATTTCGTAACCAAATTCTTTAAAAATACCAATTTTTGTTAAGAACCATTCCTTTCCTACATCTTGTTTTTTGGTCCATGTCTTTAGATGCATTGTTTCAAAATTATCGCACCATACAGAAATCAATTGAAAAAACTTTCAGGGTGAGAAGAAACATTTTTTAATTAACAAGAAAACAAAGAAAAAGAAAGAAATAAAATTATGTGAGCTGATCCCTAGTAGGTTGTGTTGCCACCTCTAGCTCGGATTACAGCCTGAATCCGCCGTGGAATACTTCTAATGAGGTTTTGAATGACGGGTTGAGGAATATTAACCCACTCATGAAGAGTAACCTGTTCCAGCTGTTGAAGGTTGTGTGGGGCTGGTAGGCGTCGTCTCACTGCTCTCTTAATGATGTTCCATGGGTGTTCGATGGGATTTAAATCCGGCCGGGCTTCGTGCTGGCCAGTTCATAACATCAATATGGACTTCATTCAAGTACTCAACACAAATTCTTGCTACGTGTGGTCTTGTATTATCTTGCATGAATATGAAATCAGGATCAATAAACGGAGCATAGGGCATTACATGCTCCTGGAGAATGTTCTCTACGTAGTATTCCGCATTCATTGCCCTTGCATGAATAGGGACTCGTACTGAATAATAATGAATGAATAACTCGTACGGCCATCGAAAGAAATACCCGCCCAAAACATTTCGGAGCCACGACCAAAGGGTTCGTTTAGAACGAAATTGAAGGCAGCTTCCCTTTCCCCTTGTCTTCTATACATACGTTGCCGCCCATCACAAGATTTTAGGCTTATTCTTGTTTCATCGGAGAATAGGACTTTCCTCCAGTCATCGATAGTCCAATTTTCATTTGCTCGTGCAAATCGTAATCGAGCTACCTTCTGAGCCCTGGTAAGTTCTGGTGCTTTATGGGCCTTCTACTGATCAAACCTGCCTCCCGTAGTCTTCTCCTTACAGTAAGAGCAGAAACTTGAACATTTCTAACCATTTCAAGTTCACTCTTCAATTGCGAACTTGTTACTGTCCGATTTCTTAAAGTATTTTGGCGGATAAAATGGTCATCCCTAACATTCGTCGCCCTTTTTCTACCCTGCCCATGTCTCCTGGAGTGAGAACCAGTTGCCCTGTGACGTTCTAACATTCGACTTATTGTCGAATGGTTAACACCCAGAATTCGAGAGACATATCGCATACTTCTACCCTCTTCAACCAAAGTTTGCGCTCTTACACATTACAATGCTGTCAAATGTCTCACACGATTCATTATTTTAAATTTCTGAATAACAATTCAGACTTCTAAATAAATTCTCACTTGTAACAGCAGAGTAAATTAACAGTAAACTGTTGGTGACAAATTCATTTTGCTCTTAAAAATGAACCAATGTATCTAAAGACATGGACCAAAAAACAAAATGTAGGAAAGGAATGGTTCTTAACAAAAATTGGTATTTTTAAAGAATTTGGTTACGAAATTATTCCACCGAGTGTTTTAAAATTAGGGTTATATAACAACCTTTTAGGTAGCCCTGTATAATACCTAAACAGTCCTCAGTTAACAAAAGACTGGATATGCAAGTTGAAATTAGTCGTTTTAACTACAGTATTCTAAAAAAATTATCAAAATTGGACAAAAAGTAAAAAAGTTATGAGACCTCAAATTTATATATATATATATATATATATATATATATATATATATATATATATATATATATATATATATATATATATATATATATATATATATATATATATATATATATATATATATATATATATATATATATATATTATATATATATATATATATATATATATATATATATATATATATATATATATATATATATATATATATATATATATATATATATATATATATATATATATATATATATATATATATATATATATATATATATATATATATATATATATATATATATATATATATATATATATATATATATATATATATATATATATATATATATATATATATATATATATATATATATATATATATATATATATATATATATATATATATATATATATATATATATATATATATATATATATATATTTATATATATACATACATACGTATATACAAAAATAAATTACAGCAATTGCTGTAAAAACTTTGAAATTTATCAAGTTGTATGATTAAAGTTTACTGAATACATGAAAATCCTTAATAAAAATCATGCTATAAATTAAAATACTATAGACTATATTATATGCATAAAGATTATTTATCTACAAATATAAAACTGATTATGTATTTCATTCATTTGATCTACTTTAGCTTATTTAACCCTTATTAATAGATCGTCAGAAATTTCGTCACTTATCGAAAATGTTAACAAGCCAAAGAAAAGTCTTATATCTGTTTTGGAACATATACAACAATGGTATGCCCACTGGTACGTGTAACGTGTTTTTGTCAAATAAATCTGACCATTGCCATCCAGATACGCTTCGATGCAATACGGAGTAATTCTGGGAATTATACAAGCATGTAGTTTTTCTCATCTGAAATCTTTAAATTGAACTCACATACTTCGAATCGCATATCACATAATTCGCCAAGATACTTAGTCCAGGTACTAATTTGATATATTTATAAAAAATAATATTTAAAAAACACCAGTCCAGTCATGTTGCTTCATAGATTAGGTGTATTCTGAATATATCATAAAGATGTCCATATATACTAACAGATAAATAAATTGATCGGTGCTCTATGTCACCTCCTGAAGTGCATGTACACAGAATAAGTACACGGGCTATACTAATACGGACGAAGACGTTGGTTAAACGGCATTTCGAAGATGAAACTGATTAAATTAAATACAAAAAACGTGTGACATTGTATGTCGATAATATCGATTATAATTTGATTTACAATTTTTCCGCTTTTTATTGCCCCTGCATGTAATCTCTGAAGTAATGTTGATATTGATTTATTATTGTTTTTATTTCAGTTATGTGAAGAAGGTCCTGTGACTGATTTGGTAAACGGTTTATTGGCAAAAAACAGAAGAATGGCTGAAGAACACATTGCCCATATAATTAAGGAGACTGTAAAGGTTGGTAGTCTAGTCTATGTATATAGGTACTTAAAAAAGTGGTTTCGCATATTTGGAATATCATATTATAATCAACATTTATAATTAGATTGCAAGATTTAATAAGGCACTGTAAAATACGGACAATCTCTATTCCGTAATACAACATTTAGTGTATATAAAAATACTGAACATCCTGCCGACTTTAATTCACGTAAAGTTCTCCATAATTAAATCACAGGTGCGATACGTAGAGAGAATCTTGCATACTTGGATTTTGCACTAAGAACTCTGTATATTGATCTTTCACCATAAAGCTCTTTCAGCTTCCTAATTAATTTACGTAGATATAGTAAGGACACACTGATGTTGTATATCCTCCCAAATATCCAAATTCTACCAGAGGAGGCTATTATTTAACCCCTATCTAAGCCAAAAACCCTGAGATAAACAGTTCCATCGCAAGTCCTTAAGAAATGTCGTTGCATTTTGTTGTTTTATTATTTATATCAGCAAGATCCCCTGCCTAAGCCAAAATCCCTGAGATAAACAGTTTCATCACATCGTGGCGCCCAACGTTAATCTCCGGGATTTTAGCTTAGGTAGAGGATCTGGCTAGGATAAATAATAGCCTCCTCTGGCAGAATTTGGATATTTGGGTTGATATATTACAATATTGATGGACGACCAGCCGTTACAAAAGCCAACTAAACAGTAACTAAAAACTAAGTTAGGATATTAACATATAACACATTTCAAACTTAGGGCCGCTCTTACCTAAGTGACCAGGCAGATAACCACTAGAGAGAACTCTGTTCGTTGATCTTTTACCACAATGCTCTTTTAGCTTCTTAATTAATTTACGTAGGTATAGTAAGGATACACTGATGTTAATCTATTCTATTTCATCGTGTCTATTTCTGACACTTTTTTCGTAGGCCGAAAATTAAATGCAAATAAATGATCGCGTACGTCGACTACTAGCGGAGCTGGGAAGTACGATGTTAGCTAAAACTAGGTTACTACCTCGATGTTGGAATAATCTACCAGTAGGTTACGAGAAAACACTAACTGGGCGACGTTTCGTTGTCACAGACTATTGCCTATAGGGAATATGGAATGTATCCTGCTGTTGGCATTCGCCAGCGTGTTGGCATTGCCCTTTGTTTTTCACTTTCCAGTTTAGCGACACGCAGTTTGGTAGCAATACAGATATTTCTTTTTAAGATAGTGCACAGCATGATTGATGGTCCTTTACTGCTGTTTTTGTTAAATTTTCAGATGGTTCGTATCTCATCTCGATTTAATTCACTATTTTACTTACCTGATGAAAATATTCACCTCCTTTGCAAATGAATACTAATAATTTTTATATTTATTGTAATCGGTATGATATATTAAATTCCAACTTACATGCAGTTCAATTTCAATTTCTTAATAGTTATTAATAAGCCTGTGTACGTACTTCTTCACTAACTCAAAACGCTGGAAACCTAAAGCCGAAAATTATAACGTATTTTCGGCTTCGGCCGAAAAGAGCACCGTCTGCGTCTTGAGAAACGAGAGGGGGAGAAGTGCATGAGAGCAAGCCTCATGCACTGAATAGAGACCCTCCATGCCTGACGCGGTTTGAAGCTTCCTATGGAAGACTGTGGAGGAACATCTGAGCTTCTGCTGCTCCGGATCACTATGAGATCCCCACTTATTGGTGGCAGAAATTCACCAAGAACCACCAACATTTAGCCAAAGTTTTTAATGACTGACTGAATGGGAGTAGCATATTCCGACAACCTGGAAATGCATATTACAAGATGTTTATATATATCTTAACCATGCGGGTAATTGCAGCCGACGTGGCTACACAACATAAATATAATATATGATCATAGAGGTTATAAGATCCCGGTTTCTGTAATTTCATAATGTGTAAGTATAAGAACTTTACGATTTAAAGAAATATATGCAGTTTTATTACTCTAAGTTAATATCAGGAATATCAGGAAAGTTTTTGCAAAATACATAATTAGCAAATTGTTGTTCCACATATATTTAATACATCAATTTAATTTCATATAAGAGACAATGATTATGTTTTTTAACGTGTTTGCTTTTCTAAGTGGATGTAATCTACCCAATATTCTCTAAATCTCTATTGATGCAGCTTCGTAATGTTAATTGGCAAGTACTTACCTAGTTATTCTAGAATCATTGGCATTATATTTCTTTTTTTCTATCCATTTAACACAGTTTGTTGGCACTATTTTATTTATCGTTATTTAACGACATGGTACATTATTTCTAAATGCTCCCTGTAAATGTATATTTAAGGCTATAAAATGCTTGAAAAACTTCTGTTTTATGACCATAATTATGGGTAATTTATAAATAAATGTATAATATTTGAGCTGGAAAATGTTGCATACTAAAGCAAATGTGATATCGTATAGCACTACAATTTCTGCGAAAAATAAAACATAATTGCAAACGTTTTATGGTATGTAGGTAGGTCTTTATAACTTAAATACAAATCGTAACTCTAGAGCATTTAAAACAATATTAACTAGCCCATCTTAGCCACGTAACATACGTGTAGATTAATGCTACTTGCTTAAATAAGTACGTAAAGTATTAGTATATTATACAAATGTATACACTTTTAGTGTAAGCAGTATTTAATGTCAAACATCAACAAACATTCATTGAATACTTGAATAGGGTGTTTAATGTTAAGACATTACTAAAATAAATAGTTTATAGTAAGGAATATAATCCCAGTAATTTATCAAGTTCATTCGAAGACGAACGTCATTGCCGTCGACTTATGACGGTTTGTTTTAATTATGGATAACATGTTTCTAATAACTTTTCTTCTCTGTGTATATGTACATGCGAATATTATGCAGACATGTGTAATGTTTGATTTTATAATGTCATGTAATAACATGTTAAACGTTTGAGGTTTTTATATGATCGGCACATTAATCAATTTTTGGATTGAAAACTTCAATGCATCTAATAAGTGGTTGCAGATTTTACTAACGGCATAGCATTATATTCAAATCAATTTGTGGAAGAAGCTTTCGTTGTAGTTAATCAAACCATCCTGACAAAATATGTTTTAATGAAGAAGATGAGACTCCATTTTCACTTCCCCATGAAAACAATAAAATTATTAGCTTCATGGAATCTGCTTCTATCGATGGTATTCTAACAGAGTGTGAAGAAAAAATCGTGGATTTGGACTTTGGAATGAACCCGTTGAAATTGGGCTTGAATGGCAGACCTTAACGTATGGTAAGCTATTAAAAAAAGTTACAATGAACGAGATACGCGTAATTTTTTTTGCAAAATAATTTTGAAAGCTTCTTTCACTTTCCTCGCAATAAGGGAAAATGTAATGATTTTAGAGAAAAAAGTTTTGAACAAAAGTTGTTGAGGGGATGATTATACGTAAGCATTAAGTACTTTCAAAAAGAGCAAAAATGTTGTCACTACGATATTTAGTGCCAAAGTTAAAAAAATAAAGAAAAAGAAAATACAATAAAATGTAGGAATTTTCTTCCGAGTTAGTTGTAATTGTTGTATTACATAGTCATTAGAATGCTTAATAAAATGGCTGCGTCCAATTGAAAACTTTATATGTGGCGACCTATTGAAAAATTGAAATTTCGGAATGTTCCCCCATTCGGAATGTTGTCACAGCGTACCGATCTTGATGAAAAATGTTGCATTCTGTAGATAATAACAGTATCTTGGAGCATGCCAATTTCCAGAATTTCTCATAAACAAATTAAATTTTCAACTAGAGATGTACAACAAACTGAATTCGATTGCGCTCATTTTTACATAAATTTAGAATAATATGTTTAATGGTAGAACCAATAGAAGCCTAGACACGAGACATTCAGTTTTTAACG
The DNA here is from genome assembly GCA_964058915.1 of Tetropium fuscum. NCBI lineage: Eukaryota > Metazoa > Arthropoda > Insecta > Coleoptera > Cerambycidae > Tetropium > Tetropium fuscum. The sequence goes on from CAXKVY010010318.1 coordinate 11,482, forward strand.
CGCAGCAGCCGTTCTAATTAACTTATACATTTCAAACTTGGATGGTAATAAGTAGAAAGCTATACCGTGATTTTTTTATAAACATGCGGTCATTCAGCTGCCTCAGTCAGCCGATAGTGCTGCTTATTTTACGCTCAATAAAGCATATAACCTACAATTTTGCGTTTTAACATGAAAATGTGCAGTTTGCACTTATTTTTCGTGTTTTTTCGTAAGATCACGTTGTTCTATTATCGAATACATGATATAGCCCAGTTATAAATGGATCCTTACACAAATGTTTGAAATTCACTATATTTTATTTAAAAGAAATATTACAATTATTATATACGGTTGTCGTATCGTATATTATTATATCGGTGTCGGATAAAAAAAATTATAGCAGACTGGCTTTTTCTGGTGCTGGTTTTTCTTCTTCTTCTGCTTATTCTTCTTCTCCTCCTTGTCTATCATACAGTGTCGCTCAATGCTGAATACATTAAATTATGTTCTTCCTCCTGTACATTTATAGACAACATTTATATTTTTTTTTTTTTTTTTTTTTTTGGAGAGGGGTTTGGCTTCCGAAAACTCGTTCGATTAGCCACAGAAATAACATTTATATTCAACAGGACGTTATTCCAAGAAAAAAAACATGAAAAATGAGCATCAACTGCGTATTTCTATGTTAAAATGCAAAATTATAGGTTAGATGTAAAATAAGCAGTACTACTATCGGCCGACAGAGGCAGCTGAACGACCCCACGTGGCGGTGGCCGCACTTTTACTCCCTACAGTAAATGATGGCAGACAGTATGGCAGTAAATGATACAGACAATGATGGATTCACGAATAATTGCTCAATTCGCTATGAAAAAATTCAGTGTACAGCTTTCTACTTATTACCAGCTAAGTTTTGTATGTATAAATGAATTGGAAAGGCTGCTATGCGTTAAAAAGTTAATGTCTCGTATATTGGCTTCTATTGGTTCTACAGTAAATATTTTTTTCTAGATTCATGTAGAAATCAGCGCAATGGAATGCAGCTTGTTGCACATCCGTTAAGTTGATTATTGAAAAAATTGCGGGTCTTAGTTACGGGTTAATACAAATTTCATTTATTAATGAGAATTTTTGAAAATTGGCATGATATAAGATACTGTTATTACCTACCGACTGCAATAATTTTCATCAGGATCCGAGCATTCCAAAATATCAACTTAACAATTTTGCAAGTGGCCAAATTAAAAAAATTCAATCAGATCTATATTTTATCGTATTTTCATTTTTTCGCATGTTTTAACTCTGGCACTAAATACCGCAGCGAAAACATTTTTTCGTTTTTTAAATACCTAATCTGTACGTAAAATTATCCACTGAACAACTTTTGTTCCAAACTTTTTTCTCTAAAATCATTACTTTATTAACAGAAAAGTTAAAAAAAATGTCCTTAACAAAATTGTTTGCAATAAAAAACCATGACGCGTATCTCGATGTTTGTAACTTTTTAACGGCTTACTATATACGTTAAGATCTTTCATGCAGGTCCTATTTCAATGGGTTCCGTCCAAAGTCCAAATCAAAACCTCTGACATGCCTACTATATTCATTATGCGGGTTTATTATATTTTGCTTTTCGCTAAATAACGTGAATTGTATTGGCCCACAAAAGGCCCCACAAAACTTTACGCTTCAATTTTGTCTTAAATTCTATTTTCAGACAAACTTTAAATACGCTTCTTTCGCGGACTGTACTTTATGAAGTTGCGTACTGACGATGGCTTTATGAAGTCTAATTGCAACTGAGATAATTGTGCGTTATTGAGTATTTATTGTCCACTGCGCATCGAAGCTGATAGGTGACTGATCCGCGTTCTTATTCTTGACTGTACCTAAGTATTCAACATTGTATTCAAAACACTGAATACTTAAATATATGTATGTAATCAGTATTCGAATAATTTTTCAAATGAGTATTCAGGCTCAAAAACTTCGTGAAGACTGTATAATACTGGGTATTCATTAATCAAGTATTAAATATTCATATATAATAATCCTTAATATAATAATATAATAATATAGTAATCCTTTTTCAGGCACTTATCTATCTCCATGAAAACAATGTAATCCACAGAGATGTAAAGGGTAGTAACATACTACTAACTAGAGAAGGTGAAGTTAAACTTTGTGATTTCGGACTGTCTCAAAAGATACAAAACATAGACGAAAAGCAATATAAAAGATTAGGCTCATCATGCTGGATGGCACCTGAACTGATAACAGCAAACCCAAAAAAAACTGATGCAGTTTATGATAACAGGGTCGGAAAATTATTTCTATTTTTTTTCTAATAGCTCAAGCTTTTCTTTATATTAGGCTACATGTTTATATATCAGCAATGATCAGATGCATAATATATGAAAATAGTATCTAATTGCAGGTGGATGTGTGGGCTATTGGAATAACAGCAATTGAACTCGGGGAAGGGAAAGCTCCTTTTCAGGATATGCATCCATCAAGGGCATTGTTTCAAATCGTCAGGAATCCTCCTCCTGCATTACAGAAAATATCTCATTGGTCTGAAAATTTCCATGATTTTATAAATGAGTAAGTAATTTTGTAATTGACGAATTCTTAAAGTGACGTAATACTTAATTCGATATTTATATTGATATTCTATTTCGAAACATGTTATAGTGCTTTCATTTTATATGCAAACTAATGGAATGCGGGGCTCAGTGGCGCGCGCATTTATTCTAATATAAATACAATAAAAAACTGCCCACAACAGCATGGGCATAGCGGAGAGGGCAAATTAAAGACTGGCTGGAAGAAATAAACATTGAACACGATGATTCACTACTTAAAGCTGAATGAATTGTTGACACTGGCAAGGCCATTTCACCAGCTTTCAACATTTCCAGCTTTCAAGAAGTATGTGGTGGATGAAATGGCCAAAGCAAGAGGAATGGAGGTAATTCGATTGCCTCCCTATCACTGTGAACTGAACTCGACTGAGCTTATTTGGGCGCAATTAAAAGGGAAAGTTGCTAGACAAAATACAACATTTAAGTTAGCTGATGTGAAAACACTTCTCAATGGTGCAATCAAAGAAGTAAATGCGGCCAACTGGATAAAATGTGACCATGTGAAGAAGGTGGAATCAAGAATGTGGCATCTCGATATTATGATGGCTACTCCGGATACTCCCGTTATCCAGCCATAATAAATGTAAATGAAGACAGTAGTGAAAGTGACTTATTTTCAGAGAGTGAATGATGATATGAATTTCTGATGTGAGTTTTTGTGAAGAGTGCTACTTATCAGTGACAGTTAAAAATACCAATGTGAGTGTAACTATATGTGCAAATAATAACATATCCCTCAAATTGGTGAGTTAATTTGTTGTAAATTTTACTAACAGTCTTACCTATACCAATAATAAGTAACCTAACCACGTTCTATCTTGGCAAGGGGCTCTCTTACCTCCCCGTAGTCCTTGCTAGGCAATAGCAATTTAATTTCTTTCTTTTATTTTAAATTGTTATTGGCTCAATTGAGCACTGAGTTTTACACACAGCAGGCAAATTTGTTTCAATATATTTTAAATACATTCAACACGAAATAATATTTTGGCTTCAAGTTTTAAACATATATGAATATGACATAATAAGACATCTTTTGAAGTCAATTCACACTGGTTGCGCATGATGATACCCACTGAGAAGTAAAGCCAGTAAATCGCCAGCTTTTTCATGAAGATGTCTTCTAAGTGAGCGAGACGGGAAATGAGATTTATATGAGTTGAAGAGGGATAGCGACCGATATAGTACGCCGCGGACTGGAGACCCTAGTTCTATTCACAAGAAATTGTGGCGGTATACAATTTTACACTAAATATCCTTTTGTATTGCATAGTGACGTGATTTACCACTTCTGTAGTACTTGGTACGGGTTTTCTTTGTAAAATGCCACACAGTTTTTTGCTCTAGTTTGTATATCAAATGAAAACACTAAATTGAAAAGTATATAAAAGGATGGGAATATCACCATTCTGACAACTACCCCAAATAGGGGCTAGAAAATTTAAAAGGGGAACAAACATATTATGGGTGCTTTTCTTTTAATTTGTATCGCCTTTTAAGTGTGTATATAAATTCAATACCTTAACAGGGCTATAGGCAGTACACAAAGTTTTAATTTACTACTGAAACAAAAATTAATGCAGTAGACCAGTCTGTATAAAAAAAGTTGTTTTAATTTATTGCAGGTATCTGAAGGTTGTATGTAGAGGGGGTTAGCAAATGATAAATACGTATAGACGTACGGCTGTATTTGCCCATTTTATTTTATAAACAACGACCAGAGTAGGAAAATTCAGTTTTCGGCATGTAAAATTTGTATTAAAGGAAAGTTGTGGGTATTAATTCATGACTATAAAGCCACTTTTTGCACAATTTTGAAAATGTTAATAAATTTTGCCATAATGACCTCATTATAGATCCTTACAAATGTGCAAAATTTCAGCCAGATCGGTTTGATAGTTTATGAATAATTGCATTTGTTTTTCCCAAAGAACGTCCATTTAAACAATTGTCATAAGCAAGATACTGGATCTAGAGATTTTTAACAAAGTGAAATGGATTCTTAAAAGGTTGAGCTATAAGAAAAGGTGAAGAAATAAACTATTTGAACAAGAAATTGCTATTAAAAGTCCTTTTAAAATGTGTGTTTAAAATGGACAGCAAGAAAAAACTTTGTTTACGCTCTTGACATGTATATAATTATTTTGACTTTTCTCTCTTCTTTTATAGGGGGTAGCCTAGAAGTCTTTATGATTTAGCATTAAACAGGGACAACTAGGGTTTTCAGCCTTCTATTACTGGGGGTAGCCTAGAAGTGCTTCTCAACGTGGTTCATACAAGATTTTTTCTAATTTTCACCAATTTTATATTTTATGAGAAGAAAACTATGAATTTTATACGTTTAAAAAGAATCCAGTAGGTTGTACCGGTGTGACAGCTCCGGTGTCACTCTCGTAGCTTGTTAGGTCTAAATAACCTACTATATAATGAACTTTACACAACCAGTAATATTTTACTTTTCGTAACTGGTTGTGAAAAGTAAGACGTTTCCTAACGTCAAAGGGTTTTGAAAAGTCTGTACATGTCAAAATTTGAAAATTTTTTTTCGATATATATCGAATATCGATATATTATATTATATATCGATATAAGTAGGACTACCAGGCTCCAAAGTTTGTGGTAAATGTCAAAGACAAAACATGTTTGAGTACTTCATCAGAACATTGATGACTTTAGTGAGAATGAATCTGAAGAGATTTTACTATTGAACACATGGGAAGCGTGTGATGATGAAGATATTATTTTAGCAGAACAACTTGAGGAACCTGAAGGAGAAGAGAGGAAACACTTAATTCTTAATAGAAATATAATTGATTAAGAAATATGTCATTATATGTGTCGCTCCCCAGTATACAATAAAATGTTATCTCTTTCACGCTGGAAAACGGAAAATCTGGAAAACGGTGGCTCATGCCACCGTATGTGGCATGTGTGGCAAAAAAATGTACATGACCCTACTTGTAGATAATTATACGGTTTTCAGTCTCGCAATACATTCTAAAAACGTCAGACGAACAGGAAGCGAGATTTTCGAACCACAATATTATTTTTGGGCCTCTTGATTTTCGATAGCAAATATCTCGGGTGGTACAAGGGTGAGCATATGAGACTTTTTGGTACTTTATTATAACACCAAAGCGAAGGTCTCTGCAAAAATGTAGCATGCTATCTCTGATTCCGCAGAGGGAGTCTTATTTGACTTAACTAAGGGATAATACATACAATAGAATACAATCATATTTCTTGGGACGTCACGTTTTTATACGTGACGTCCCGTTTGATTATCTCTGATTCTGCAGAGGGAGCCTTATTTGACTTAACTAAGGGATAATACAGACAATAGAATACAATTATATTTCTTGGGACGTCACGTTTTTATAGAATCAATAGTCGTATTATCCAATTATTACTACTTATGGTAATAGCAGTTTACGCATGCTTAATACAATATCTGACAGTTATCCTAGGGACGTCTTCAGAGTCTTCGCCGAACTTTGGCGCATTCGAACTGCGGAGGGGGAATATATTTTATGTAAATGCTATCTAATAATAATTATGAATTATCATACTTAGAGAATTAATTATTGTTATTTTCAGATGTTTAGTGAAGTATTACGAATATCGCCCTTACATTATAGAAGTTATGGGGCATCCATTCTTAGAACAAATACCAGAAAACAACTACCACGTAAGTCAGAACGTATTTTTTATTCCAATTATATTTTTTTTAAATTTTGTAGTTTGCATTGGAAATTAAAACCGCTTTATCGCAAGTTAATAAACAAGATCCATTACGCAGACCTGCGGAAAATATTGTAGATGGAAAATTCTTGAAAAGGTGTATTGATGAAAATATGGAACCTATGTATGAAGAAGACTTGGCGGCATTACAAACAATAACGGAAAATAATATACTTACGCTTTTACAAAGGCGACTGGCGAAAGGACAATGCTATTTTTTTATTGGCGATATATTATTATACTTAAATCCAAATGAATGGAAACCAATTTATGGAGAGGAGGTAATAAATATACATTAATTGCTTTCACATTGCCACATTATAAAATATTTGTAAGTGCAGATTGAGTTATTCACACTTGATTGGCAAATCAAATCAATCAAATCAATCAAATCAATCAAATCAATCAAATCAATCAAATCAATCAAATCAATCAAATCAATCAAATCAATCAAATCAATCAAATCAATCAAATCAATCAAATCAATCAAATCAATCAAATCAATCAAATCAATCAAATCAATCAAATCAATCAAATCAATCAAATCAATCAAATCAATCAAATCAATCAAATCAATCAAATCAATCAAATCAATCAAATCAATCAAATCAATCAAATCAATCAAATCAATCAAATCAATCAAATCAATCAAATCAATCAAATCAATCAAATCAATCAAATCAATCAAATCAATCAAATCAATCAAATCAATCAAATCAATCAAATCAATCAAATCAATCAAATCAATCAAATCAATCAAATCAATCAAATCAATCAAATCAATCAAATCAATCAAATCAATCAAATCAATCAAATCAATCAAATCAATCAAATCAATCAAATCAATCAAATCAATCAAATCAATCAAATCAATCAAATCAATCAAATCAATCAAATCAATCAAATCAATCAAATCAATCAAATCAATCAAATCAATCAAATCAATCAAATCAATCAAATCAATCAAATCAATCAAATCAATCAAATCAATCAAATCAATCAAATCAATCAAATCAATCAAATCAATCAAATCAATCAAATCAATCAAATCAATCAAATCAATCAAATCAATCAAATCAATCAAATCAATCAAATCAATCAAATCAATCAAATCAATCAAATCAATCAAATCAATCAAATCAATCAAATCAATCAAATCAATCAAATCAATCAAATCAATCAAATCAATCAAATCAATCAAATCAATCAAATCAATCAAATCAATCAAATCAATCAAATCAATCAAATCAATCAAATCAATCAAATCAATCAAATCAATCAAATCAATCAAATCAATCAAATCAATCAAATCAATCAAATCAATCAAATCAATCAAATCAATCAAATCAATCAAATCAATCAAATCAATCAAATCAATCAAATCAATCAAATCAATCAAATCAATCAAATCAATCAAATCAATCAAATCAATCAAATCAATCAAATCAATCAAATCAATCAAATCAATCAAATCAATCAAATCAATCAAATCAATCAAATCAATCAAATCAATCAAATCAATCAAATCAATCAAATCAATCAAATCAATCAAATCAATCAAATCAATCAAATCAATCAAATCAATCAAATCAATCAAATCAATCAAATCAATCAAATCAATCAAATCAATCAAATCAATCAAATCAATCAAATCAATCAAATCAATCAAATCAATCAAATCAATCAAATCAATCAAATCAATCAAATCAATCAAATCAATCAAATCAATCAAATCAATCAAATCAATCAAATCAATCAAATCAATCAAATCATTTTTTTAACATTTCTATATGTATTAAAAGTTCAATAATTATTAAAATTTGAATAATTGATAACACCAACTTGATTCAATTCTATTTGTTCGTCCTAAAAACTATTAGGAGATTCTCCATCTGCATTCCTGAATTATAATGAGATACCACTAATTATTGCTGACGAAAGTGCTAATGATATTACAAGTGATAATCCACCACACTGACGCTGGCATCTTGTTTTCTATAATTATTGTAATATAATATTTTCTTGCAATAGTTACATTATGTATATTCCTATTTATGCACAGTTTTATCAAATTCTATTAACTTATCATATAATTGGAACTTGTTGGACACTACTTATATAGTAACTAAATTCATAATAAATCAATGGGCAAATATTATGATACTACTGTTACATTTTCATATTAGTAGTTAATACTTGAACTTGTTATCAAACTCTCACAAATAAATTAGCGAGTATTATTTAATGTAAACAGAATAAATTTCCGTTGATATGATATATGAAAACAAAGAGATGTGTGAATCAGCTGGACATCCAGGTAAACACCTGATCTACTTAGTTGAAGATGTAACATATTGATTGTCTGATTTAGGGAAAGCCTTGGTAGAAACTTAATTCAAAAGAACATAGTTGTAAAAAGTAGTCATAGGACTCGGTGTATGATGGTGGAAGGATATGCGTGCTTCCTTTATGGGAGTTGGTTCTGGGGGATAAATCATGTAAAGTAGTGTAATGTCCTTGAAATATGTAAATAGGTAAATGTATTTTTTATACTTTTGCGCTTTCTATAATATCCTTTTATACTATAAGTATGTATTAGTTTACTTACTAAAAGTAAATGCTTACTATTCGCCATACTATATGGCGGAGGTGCCAGGTACATGCAATTTTTACCACTGATTGTACTCGGGATAGGGGCAAAATGAGCAAATATTTTAAGGGTCTATTTAATATTCTAAGGGTAATCTGGTAGTCTCGGCTTCATACTACAGCACTTAGTGTCAAAGAAAAATATGACAAATTAAATTACATTGATCATATTAAAAAAGTGACTTAGGTCTAAATGTCAGAAAATCGAAAGGTTAAACTACTTAGACCATAGATGCTAATTTTTTAATCAATTTGGATATAATAATTTAGAAGAGCTCTTTAATAGGGTCATTATTGAAACTCACATCCTTGCGATGTAACTTTTTTTAAGTGTGTATCGTCATCGCCAAACTGATAAAATTTCTATTGATATCTGTCCTATTGCTTAGATATAAACGAGAGTATAAAGAAAGTGGGTCAGAGATATGCATGCCCGTTACCCCTCAGTTTTTAAATTTGTGGATTAAAAGATTTTGGTTAACTGACTTGAAAGCTCTAGAAAAATAAGAGAATATTCTAGGAGCCATTATCTTTCCTGTCAGCATAATGAGCTAAAAGACTTTAGATGTACACGTATATCCCTTGTGCAGTACAAAGTCTTTGGCAGAAATATTGGTACTGATGGCATGTAAAAAGAGTATATGCTAGTTAATAAATGTATGTTTATTAAATGAGTGTATCGTGTGACTCTTGATGTAAAAAAATAATATTTGGTAATTTTTATTAAACAAAAATTAATCGGCTTTGCAGAAAAAGTTTCTAATATTCTCATATGTTATAATTGGCCAACCAAATGAACAAAAACGCAATCAAGCAACATGAACCAAACTAACCATGATTCCAGCAGGTCCCAGCTCCTGTCACCGCACAACTCAAATATTGTTGGATATTCGGAAAACAGATACAAACTTCCTCTGAAGATATTATATACAGCGTGTCCATTTATTGTGAGCCTAAGTTATGGCTGTATTCCAGTCTAGGCAGAAAATATGAGCAGGAGAGTCAATGAAGTTCATGAAGGCACATTCTAAATTTAGTGGCACTTATACGAGTATAGGGCATATAGGTTTAACAACCTGTATTTTCTAATGGTGTTTGCAGCCTCTTCATATAAGCCCTGTCTCCAATACTAATTTGTACAGGTTGAACTATGGATATACTTAAATTTGATATCTCTTTAGAGGAAGAACGTGAACATCTAATTGAGGTCCAGATAACAGACGTCCTAATTTGTTTATTCCTATAGATATTTAAATACGTCCATGGAATACCAGATAAAAAATGGACAAAAATGTATATCCATTATCCATACACTTTGTATTATATGGGATGGATATGCAAATTAAGTGTATGCACAGAAGATCTACCAAAAATAAACTATTCACACAGGAACAAACTTTATTGCGTACATCAAAGTGAATACAGAAGTAATGTAATTGAGCTGAGGGTCAGCGCAGTTAGCCTTTTATATGAAATAAATGACACGTAGTAATTGTAACGCTTAGCTTATGGTACCAGACGTAAATAAAGGTAAAATAAAGATAATTGACAAAGTAATACAATGTTATAACTTGCATTACTGGATTATAAAAAAGTGCATTTCAAATGTTGTTCGCAACTTCGTTTGGAATAAAAACTGAAAGCATTAGTTACTCACTCATAACAAAGAGGAGTAGCATACCTTTATGAAAAAGGTATACTACAGAAAAATATATATATATTGGATATTGTTAGTAGTCTATTTAAATAGCAAAGGAGAATATCGCATTGATGCGCATTTTAGGGATATTCGTTTGAATCCCAGAAATACAGGAATGTATAAATGAAAAAAAATTTATGATATTCGCTTAGGTAGGAAAAAATATCTAATATCCTTGATCAGGATATTCACTTAAACTACATAAATCGTTATCTTATGGATATATTTAAATCAGATCACCATTTAGAGAACAAAATGGTGCTTTTTATGGATATTCTTAAGTAGATATAATATCAATTTAAATACCAGAAGAGAACATCTTATAGGTACCTACATGTACATTTTAAGTTTAATTCGTTCAAGTAAAGTACATCTTATGGATGTCAATAATTGTGATATTCAGTCAGATAGGAAATACATGCAGATAGGGAATACATTTTCCCTAGGATCAGGATATCCACTAAAACTATAGAAACTATAGCTATGGGTATACCTGAATTGGATCTCTATTTAGGGAATAAAATTAAGCCTCTAATAGATATTCTTAAACATATTATCAATTTAAATAACATAAGAGAATATTGTGATGCACATGAACAACGTATTCGATGCACATGAACATCGAAGGATATCCACTTGATTTCTCGAAAAGTACATATTGTCAACAATTGGAATAGGTATTAATTTAGATAGAAACAATATTATGTCCGTAATATACATATTCACTTAAAATTCAAAGAATTCCCAAATCTTCCCGTGTGGATATATGGATATATTTAAATTGGATATCCATTTAGAAGACAAAGGAGAACCTTGATTTGATGCTGGAATAATGAACGGCCTATTTGGTTTTATCCTATGGAGGTACGATGGAAGTCCATAGACCTTCGCATTAGAAATAGACAAAAAACGGATTGGCATAGGATATTTTGTGCTATAGGTATGGGTATCGTACCGTACAACTACTACCTTGGCCGATTTTTTGAATAGAGAACGTTCTACAAACATTACTGTGCACATTGAACCATGTTGATCTACTGCCACAATTGTCTTGTATGATATGGATATATGTAGATATATATATATATATATATATATATATATATATATATATATATATATATATATATATATATATATATATATATATATATATATATATATATATATATATATATATATATATATATATATATATATATATATATATATATATATATATATATATATATATATATCCATATCATTCACTCACTCAGTGTTTCGCACTATATAAAGCCCTAAAAAGTGAAATTTGGGTGATACCTACCTACTTCAGAGTGATGTATTAATAATACCTAAATCAAAGGTTAATATACCTAAGTACATGCTATCAGCGGCAGCATGTGAATATTTTTGGAAAATTTGAAACCAGCGCGAGTTTCTAACGCGCGAGTATGATAATTTTTGATATGGTATTTATGATAATTTATTACCCAAATTTTATGATTGCAATAATTTGCCATCTATATTGTCTAATATAAGTGGCTAATTATTAGCTACCTATGCCTAAGTATTTATTTTCAAATATCATGTAGTATATCCGGTTGCCTATCGTTAGACATATTTGATCTTATTTTTCATATTCACAACTTCGATTCACAAGTTTTGGGTTGTATCAGTGGTTGCATAGTCTAATTTAGGAAATATATTGGTTGCCTACCTTTAGCTATAATTACTGGTATTTTTCATGTTCGGATATTCCGGGTTCCATACTCTAACTTAACACATAGATAACTCTTCAAATTTGAATTGTAAAAGCATATATATAATAATACCACACATAAATGACCAGAAATAACTTTATTATAATAATAAATAGTGAACGAGCTTATCAATTTTCAAACGTACAAAATGTTGATTATGTATGCAAAATAGAGAATACTGTTACTTACAATATCTTTTAGTTAGTAGTTACTACCTATATAGATTCATATTTTAATATAATAATATATTTTCTTCAATCTATTTAACGATACGTAGGTACATAAAAATGGATACAAAGGATTACAATGGATCTATATCTATTGTAAATTTTATCTATTATAACTCAATCATGTGGAAAAACTTGTTTTATATTTTAAAATTGTTCACTATGGAAGAATTTATAAAAATTAAATTTGGCGGACAATTTACACTAATAAAAGGTCAATAAAAGGTAAGAAAATGTAATAAAAGGTAATAAAAGGTAATAAAAGGTAATAAAAGGTAATAAAAGGTAATAAAAGGTAATAAAAGGTAAAATGTAATAAAAGGTAATAACAGGTAATAAAGGGTAATAAAAGGTAATAAAAAGTAATAAAAGGTATAACACTAATTGTTTCAAAGGGGTATTTTTATACACCCCTATAATATTTTTCATCATTTTTTTCACGTTTCGACATTTCTTTACTTTTTTTTAATACAAGATTTAGAAGAAGTTTTCTTCGCAAAGTTGATAGTTATCTTACAAGAAAAAAAGTAAATTTGTATACATCCCTTTTCAAATAAATTCAAAGACGAGTTATTATTCGGTGAAAAAGTTGAATAGGCTGTTTTCAAATAAAATCGTGATGACAAATATTGCCATTGATATTTTATATATGAGTTTAATGACAATTGAAAACATTTAAGTATATTTTTTTAATTTATCGGCAAATTTACGGTTAAATTAAATACCGATTTTGTAAATGGTAAAATATACTGTACTTTTATTGTAAGTCTCTACAGAATATAGAAAACAATACCAATGGCTATACTTGTAATAAACAAAGAGTAAACAAAGTATATAATGTTACGTCGAAAATTCAAATTGCACAAGGAACAAATACACAGAACATATTTATTATATAACAATTGGTGATTTTATATTCTTTTTGTTATAGTTCCATTCAAAGTACTCCCTCAAATCAAGGTCTGATAATGCACCTCACATTTATTGTGTCGCAGATACTGCATACCAAAATGCTCTGCATCACGCTATACCCCAACAAATTGTTTTTTCCGGTGAAAGTGGTTCTGGAAAAACCACAAACTATCTTCATCTCCTTGACCATTTATTTTATATTGGTGCAGATCCTAATATAAACCCAAACAGAATAAGGAATGCGGTAAAGTTGATTCATTCTCTAACGCATGCATCTACCCCTACGAATGACTACTCAACTAGAGCTGTTCTTAGGACTAATGTATCATACGGAAAAACTGGTAAACTGACTGGTGCTAGTTTTAAAGTACATTGCCTAGAGAAATGGAGAACATCTTCAACCGATATGTAAGTTAACTATCCGAAATAATGATATTAACATATTAGCAAGTTAAATATTTGCCATTAATTAAATCATTATAGTAGTAAGATACATATAAATATACATATCTCCTTCTACTGGACATATGCTACTACCTATTCGACATAAGAAATATCGGTATGTAGTTTACGATAGGTAGCGCCCTGTCAGCAGGAACCAGAGCGACCTCTAGCCCCAGTGGATAATAGAATGCAGGTAGGGATCCTCTAAGTAGTTGTTTCTTGCTAATATATCATTTGTGGGCTGACTGATTCCCAGGAAACAACTACTCAGATGGCAGAGACCCCTATCTACATTGAATGGTCTATCTATCGTAAGGCATCACTGATGTATGGCGGATAGGTAGTAGCAAAACAAGGGAGATACACAAATGTATCTCCATAAATGTATCTCGTTACTATTATGCTGCTTAGTCTGCTTAAGGCCAGTGGTTGTTATTTTCGTTTACCTTTTCCATTGCCCATAACATGCTGATGAAAGTGAATTAGCTAGAAACCGGTTCATGTTTGGTGAGGAATTGACGAATTAGTAGACGAATAGTTGTTTCCTGCAAATCCATCATTAATGAAACTACCAACTACCATAGAACATTT
>CAXKVY010010319.1:0-25848 GCA_964058915.1 Tetropium fuscum
CAGATAAGTCGATTGATTATGATAATTATTTCTCAATATATGGCACGATATTAAATTTAATTTACGATAAATCATGTTGGTGCGTTAACTGAAATCATTTGCTGCAAAAACTAATTACGAGAACGTGATTCGATAGACGTTCATTTCCACTCATATTATAAGCTGACATAACAGTGCTTGTCGGTATTGTTATTTTGCACGTAAGGGATTAATTACGACGAACTATTGAAGGGTGTCTCATTAGGATAGAGTTTATATAAAGTTGAAATTAACTAACGTACTATAAACTAGAGGGTCTCAAATTCCGTGCGGCTTTCTCAGTACGCATAGCATGATTATCAGTGTAGATTTACATAGTATGTAGCTTGAGCTTTTAGCAAAATAATATATTATGTGGTTTGGACTCATAACCAATGCGATGAAGCTTGTGTAAATGGAGGAATTAATTCAAAATCAATTAAGTAAATAATATTTTAATATATTTTTTCAGTTTGTAATTAAAAATTTCAAACAAAGTTCCAATTATAGGATAGGACAAAAACGTATATTTATATGACAGATATACAATAAAACATTATATAGGTACTTAGAAGAATACTTTGAAATTAGATTTATACATAGAAAATATATATAGTGAAATTAAAATTATATCATTATAACTATATATTTCCATTAAATATTAATAGTAATAGTATCTCTACATATGTCAATAATGAGTTCAGAATTTAGCGACATGCGGGAGTTACGCGTTTTGCGGTAACAACTCTGTTTTTAAAAATTAACTATAAACTTTTTTAAGGATGAAATGACACTGTAATTTAAATACTTTATTGTTCTACAAATTAACAGCAAGTGCCAATGATGGGATATAAGGTACAATATATAATCTCGGTTGTGTAGTCAGCGGTTTTATGTCTCATGATAAGGGGATATTCATGTGCAATGTGCATAACTCCTTCAGGCCGAGATGAAGCAATATTCCCCGGAATATGCGGAATAGTGTTTTTCTTTTATTCTTTGAGATTTCTTGAGGTCATTTTCTGATAATATTTTCTAATTCTAGGAAATAACATATATATTATAATAACTACAGTTATAGAGTACAACAGTTGGGTAATACAATAATTAAAATTACTATATAAAGTATTTTCTTCAAACAAGTGATATTTTTGTTCAGCAATTTCGTAATTAAGTTTATTGATATCGTCTAAATTTATAATTCTGAACTATTAAAGTCTATATTACGTTCTTTATTTTCTTTATTATTAATGTCTGGTAAATAGCTGTTTATTTGCTTACCCTTTATTTCAGATTGATGCAATTGAATTTTATAATTTTTTATATAAATTGTTCAGTATGGCTCTAATAAAAGCGTATAAGCACCATGAAGTTGTGTTGATCTTAAATCATTATTACAATTAGTTTTTGCTATGTCCTGTTTTGAAGAAATAATTACATATCGATTACTCTCAAATTCTTTGATTTTTGTATCGTTTAAAGTTATTATATTTTCACTACAATTATCAGTTTGTTCTTTTATTACTATTTGAATTTCATATAAATTATTATTAATTACAAATGTTTCTGAAGTTATACAAAAATAATTTTTGTTTCTGTTTAATTTTTGTTTTGTTTCTAATTAATATACAGGGTGTCCCGTAATAACGTGTAGAAGGGAAGACTACATGTTCCTGTATTCAAAATAGATAGAATAAGACTAATTCACTGGTATCCTAAATCGCTTCGTTTGATTATTCGTAGACATTTTAAAATTCTTTTCTCGACGGACAAAACAACTTCAGAATTTGTGCAGGACGAATCTCTTCGATTGCTGTAGATATTAGTTGCTGTAACTCTTCAATACCCTGCACTGTGTTTTATAAACACGGGATTTTAAAGTTCCCCAAAGAAAAAAATCTAAGTGCGTTAGGAGATCATCAAACATGTCGTTCAGCACTGTTGTTGTACCGCCTGGATACAATGACGGAGCACTATCCTAATGGGATAGTCCAACATCTCGGCAACTGGTTAAAAGGCAGGTTCTCCAAGAATCCTTCAACGATACCGTGTAATAGTTCTACCTATTTAGCGCCATTTAAATTTTCGATACATTGTGAAACTTAATTTGTCTTCTTTCAGTAAACAGAACACATCTGAATCAGAACATAATCTGAAATTTTTGTCGGAAATTTCGCTCACGCTGCAGTGCGGATTGTTTGTCGACCAAGAGTGATTTTTCGGCGTATTCACTGTTCACCTTCTCTATTAAATTTGGCACCTTCCTCAAACCACACACAACGCCACTGAAATAATATCCCTATGAGCAACACACGGTTTAATAACGTAATAACATAGTCCCTGTTAAAGTATCACTAATGTGATAGAGATACAACTGCATCAATAATCACTACACTTATTTAAATAAGCTGCTCTTGCAGCTGTATTTTAATATTTATATATTATTTTATATTATATTATTATATTATTTTTATTATTTATATATAAATTTAATTTTTTACCACAGTATCCGAGGCAGGAATTTACATTTTGATACTTTTGCATTACTATACATACGTCCAGTACCTAAACGACTTGCTTTCAAAACGCTAGCACCTAATATAGATCCGCTCTGTGACTTTTAGATGTTATTAAATTTCATGAATAAATTTGGATATTCTCGGGATATTCCGTAGATTAGACGGCACTTTTATGTTCTGTTATATTTCGGGAAACTTGTGAATAATTGAATAAATGTAAGACGTTAATAACCCACTTTTTTACAAAAACTGAATAGGAGTAATGTTTCATTCAACCCCAATTACTATGTCAGCTTTCGCGTTTGCGAAGCAGTCTAGATTTATGGCGGTTTTGCTTATGTAACGTCAGAATGCTATTCCAGTTCCTTGTGTGCATCCCTCATTGTTCAGATTTTGTCACTACATTTAACCCGGCTGTCTCTGCTAATATTATTTTTCATATATCAAGTGGTTTATCTAGACTTTTGTATAAAATTCGGATGCAAATCTGGTTATCCGGCATCTGTAGGCCCACGCACATATATCAGAAAATGCTCTTTTAAACGAATGGTGGCAACGAAAGATGCACCATAACAGAAATAATCCCTTTCCAGCACGTATTTGACATATATTGTGTATATAAATCCTGGAAAACGGACGTAGTAGAAACGATACAATAAAATACATACCTAGATATTTCTTGACAAATGATAAAATGCTTGGTAGACATTTAATATTAACGTAGGTACGTTGTAAATTGGCGTCATTTATGTAGTTCGACATACAGTATTCTGTTTCTGTTACTATTGGGGCACTTTAATATTATAGATATTGTTAATATTACCACGGATTAAAATATGAATAATTATATCAGATATAAAATATCAATACATGTTAACGGTAGCGTAACGGTAATTTGTTGAAGGGCTTAAATTTATCGAGCCTAACAGCCAAATCCATACTGCACTTTAGGTGATTAGCAGAAATTCCCTGTTCCTTTATTTCCTGTTTAATGTTTTAGATCTTTAAATCAGGTTAAAGACCATACCTTATCCATTCCGACAGAACCGGTATAAAATAATACACATGGGCAACAAAACAGACCATTTACCTTATCGCATTCACATTTCACAAATCCGCCGACATGTTTTTTAAATTTTCTTAGAAAAAAGCCTTGGTAAAAGTACGTGTCCCTACCCCGTCTATTTAGTTGAGATTTAATTTTGGTGTTGGTCGTCCGATTTTCTAAATTTTTACTTTTTCTGCTAACAGAAGAGTTATAAAATTCACCTTCATGATATTATTTATACTATTTCCAGTATTCTCATTAATTTGTGCATGAACTAATTAAAAATAACAAAAAACAGCGAGAGTAAATAAATACAAACACAACGATGTAGACTCCACAAGGACTAAAGCACACTGAAAAGGCTCTAGTAAAGTGAGCCATGTCTCGCATTATGAGAGCCGTTCTAAGTATTTGGATATTTCGTTCACGTTTGTTTCTTCATATATTCCTTATGCAAGGAATTGCTCACAGGAGCTGAGTCCCGTACCTAGATGGGTAAGTTTGGGATGATCTGTTCGCTGGAGTGTTAGGTGACTATTGTACATAGACATCGTAAACGGGTAATACCTATGTTAAAAAGATACTAAATTAATTAAATATGTAACAAAACTGAAAAAATATGCATTTAATTACTGTTATATTTTTCTAATACTGACTAGGGACTCCTGGGACCATCCTGCTGTGGAGACACTCCAAACTCAAAAGTTCATGGCCTCCCCGATTGCGTGTAAGATATAACCGCGTAGCGGGCAATCTCTTACTGAGATGCATCCTTTTTCGGGTTGCTACATTGAGTTGTCGCAGCTCTTCTCATGTCCATTTCACTATCCCGAAGGAGTAGAGAAGGATCGGAAAGGCAAGCATATTGGTAGCACATACCTTGTTCTTTCCCGACAGATCTGATGACCAGATCCTGTCGGAGGTGGTGCTTATACTTGCTGTGGAGAGTTTTTGACAGCACTTACTTCTTGGATGGAACGTTGCTTAAGTAAGTGTACGACTCTTTGGCCTCTAAATGGTAAGATGCTTTCATCAACGAGCTTCTTCGTACTGCGTACCACCCGATTTCTACAACCCGAACTCCATACCTTCGTGTAGTCCTGTACCACCATGAGGGATTAAGCGGAGGTAAGCGGTCGTTGAGGCCGCTTTCATGTGATTTTATTATTATTATTTTTATTATTACGTATTAGACCGGGCAATAATAATTATTATTATTATCGCCGGGGCTAATACAGGATTGGAATTTGGTAACATTGGTATATGGTAAATTTACATAATATGTAAATATAATAATACTGACTCACTAATTAATTGCAATATTATGGCATTTTATTACTCACCTATGTATATCCGATACCTACCTATAAATTTACGTTTTGATATTCTGTCATATTGTAGATATTTCGAGGAATAATTATATGTGTATTCACTTAGTTGGTACATAGATAGTGATATACTAGGTATAATTAGAAGTTCCACAATTTCCATAGCCTGGGTCTGAGTAAACAGTTGGTAAAATTAATATAGTTCGACGATTTGATATATGATTATAATTAATATGCATGGTCAAATAGTGGATTTACCAACCATGACTTACGATCACAGCTAAGGGAATGTATATTTACAGCCTATGTCCATAATACAGTCTGTAGGAGAAAAAAAGGCTTTTGCCTATTACAAAAGGTGGGGTAGTAATCATGTTTAAATGTTGTTCATGCCTGAGCCGTAAAAAAATATGAGCTAGTTTGCTAGTACTCGAGCCTGATGTGTAAACATCTCGTATGCGGTAACGGTATGCGGTTTTTTCATATATTATAATTTTAAAATAAGTTGTTTTATTTTATATTATATACATATTACGTAGGTACTGTTTGTAACATCGAAATATGAGACGCAAAAAATTTTCACAGGATACTCACAATTGCCGCAATGGAAGATCAGGGCGGTATAACTTTTCTTACAGCAAACTAAAATCGTCACTATAAAGGCTCTTTCATTCAACAAGTTGTTATGTTTTGATAGAATACCAATAACTAATCAATTTTAACACAAAACCCATCAAAATAATACACTAAATTAAAGAATAACTGTATTACTTCTATTTCAAGAATTATTGTTGACCCCACTTTACCACAAAACGTTCGATAGTATTAGGCAATTTTGGCATTTAATGAATGCCAATGATGCCGATGTGACACGGCCGAGGAACGTGTAAAATGAATCCGTAATATTTGAATGGGAATAATATTCTTATTCTGCATCATATTCATCATCCAATTGTTTTATGATATGACGAAAGGTATATAGTGCGATCAATATTTTGATATACTACATAATAATGTCATAATGTGATGGGCGATGTATATAAAATCATTTGTTTTTCCTTAAATTCCTGGAAATCTGTTATACTTGGCAACGTTGTTAATAATGCGGTAGCAGATGTGAAGGGATCGATATAATGAGAGTATTTTGCTGGGGTTTTTATGTCTCACATGTTCTATGTTACAAACTATACGTATGTAGATAATTATATTTAGTTAAGTAATTGGTAATCACGTGGTCCAGAAAATTTTCAAATGTTTATTACCCGCGAGAGACGCTTTAATTTTCAATTAGGGAATCAATCAGAATTCATGGTTATGGAATATCACAGTTTTCGGTACTTGCAATTGTATATATTAACATAAATGAAAGTTAGTTGTTTTTGTTGTTGGTTATTGCAGAAGTTTCAAGAATCGTGAAACTCATAATACATTTTGTATACCGTAATTAAATCAAATAATACCATATTTTAAACATAATTAAGGATATTATGTAGGCACGTAAATATCGAAAATGAATATCATACCGAATCTCTGAATTAATCCTACTTTACAGTACAGCTACATGCGCCTGTTCTGCAATCCGATTCCGTTGATTCAAGCTGATAAACCAAACACTGTTTAGGATTTATCTCTCAGCGAACACATAAAAACTACAAATTACTGGCCGGGGAAATGATTTCAAATCGCTTGAAATATCTGAATGCTCTATTTCGTTCTATTCTCTAATTCTTCTTGTAACTAATGCTTTCAGTGAAACGAATTGAATAACGTAGTTTTAGGCATGTATTGATTTTTCTCTTAGCTTTATTAAAACTGTTTCATTAAACACGATTGATTTATTTTACGGAAATCTGCACTTTTTATGATTTTTCTGTAGCTTGATTAGTCAGCTTGAATGTATTCCCTTCGAATACAGGAAAGAACACAAACCATTTAATTTGCTTGATCTGACTTCACAGATATATTTCTCTTACTGCTTAAAATGTTTCCGATGTAATCGCAGGGAAAACTTTTGAGCTTGCTCGCTATAGTAAATTATACGAGACTTTTATCTGTTCAAAGCAATTTTGCTTAACAATTCGAACCGCAAAAAGAATTAGTCAGCTGTCGGTAACTATGGCAAGTCTGCCACAAACGTAATGATTTTTCAGGAAATAATGGCCTCAAATCTTCTATAAAAGCGTTCGTATCATTTTATTAGATTCTGGCTGCAACTAAATGATCGGTGACAAATGTAAGGACATAATTATTGAGAGTCCTCTCATTCTGATTAATAATTGTAAAAATTATGATCCGACCACCGTACGAGCAAGGTTATTACCTGCATAAAGGGCCCAACAAAATTTAATTGGTAAATTGTAGCAAAATTATCTGTCTGACAGATCCAGGTTTTTCCACAAATAATTTACATGTTTAAAATATTGTAAAAAATATTGTAAAAATTATGGATTTTCAAGAAAACGTTCTTTTTTCGCGGGTTTTCCCATTTTTCTCGGCTGAAAATGCCGATAGAGAGTTCCGATACAGCTCATTTTGTAGGTTCTTCAATTCTCTATATAATTATCTATAGTTAAATCGATTGCATTTGTAGTTATTGCTAGAAACTCAAAAAACTTTTTCTATTGCTTTTTTACAGTTTTTTGACGCTATTTTGTTATAAACAACACTTGGTGTTGAATTTATATACGATTTCATCTATGTATTATGCTTTAAAACTCGTTTCCTACAGTTCGTTACCTATTATTTTTTAATGCCCTGTTTAAAAACCTGTAGCTTGGCCTAAATTAGACTATATAAACATTTGTTGAATGTCAATGGACTCAAACGTTATTCGGTAAAACATAAACTTAACTACAGGTAGTGAGAAATTACTTTACTTATGTAATATTATTTACTTATGTAATATTTTTTGTGTCGCATCTAATTACGCGTATTATATTTCTCATTATTACCGAACATTTACTATTTTCAATTATCCTACTATTTTCTATTATATGATGAGCTCTAATTCAATTAGCACCGTAGGACTCTCACAAAGCACAGAACTGCTGTAATTAGAAATACGTATTGGTCCGTGACTGGGCGAGTAATGAAGCCTATAAACATGGTCAGTATAGCAATTACCAGGACCTGAATATGTTTTGCAGCATAATAGACAGGATATCAATTCTCTCTGAGTTTCATCAGGACTGGTTACCTTGCTGCTGCTTTCTTTGTTTATGCCGACTGACAAATCAAAATAAAACAAGCGATAAAATGTGAATATACATCCGTACTATATCGTAAGTATTGTTTTATTTCTAGAACCCAAAATTAGTTAAATAGAACCCTGAGAAATAAATACAGTATATAAATTATACGAATGTATATTCTCATATTTGACAATTCCTAATCCAAATTTCTAGAAACTCAAACAAAAAAGAATTCGACAATAAATTTTTTCATCTCACGAATATATTGATTAATATAATAAAATATAATAATATAGACGCCATGGAAATGTACGTCAAATGTCTTTGACCGTTCGGTAGTCTTTGTCAATTATCGCTACATTCAGTCAGTATACAGATTATTGGTTTGAGATTAAGTCTTGCGAGTGTAGTTTACTCTATTCATCGTAACTCGATGCATTGTTTTTTCTGTTGTATTTACACTTTTTAATTGTTGGTTTTGTATCTTTTGACGATTTTCGTTTTAATAAGTCAAAAAATGAGAGAAGAAATCGGAAAAAAGCCTACATTTATTTACTTGGTTTTAAAATGAATAAGTTCAATATAAAAAAAATATCTACGTATCGTATCGTGAGGGTATGAATTTCTTCATGCACAAACACCGTCGATTTAAAATGACCATTCGAAAAAGTCCTAGTGAAGTTATAAGTGAATTAAATGATATTTGGAGTAACTTTTTAATTCCTACTTGTCAACTACAACAAAGTAATAATAAACTTGAAACGTTCCATAAATACTATATTGATCTAAAATAATCGAAAATTAGGAAAAGAATCAAAGAGACAGCAAGTAAAAATAATTAAGGAGAACTTGGAGAGAAAGAAAATATGTAGGTATTTCAGTATATTTTTCGACGCCAAAAGAGCCCTCTAAAATTATCCCCATGTGATAGTAGTCAAAGAATTTGCCACACGCGCACCTAGATCAATTGCTCATGATATGGTTCTGCGTGTATATGTGAAGTTAAAATTGATGATACATTATCTGATCATCTCATATAATAGGGACTACCGCAGGGTAGCAAATACCATTGCTACCATTGACTAAATAACGTCATAATGGTGTATTTTGCTGCTGAGAAGCCATTATGCCATTAGCATCAGCACAAAGGGAATCTCAAAACTTGCAAAATCACAAAAATAAGCGTTATATGCCCACAATTTACGGTACACATCCTAAATAATTATTAAGTGAAATCGGAGGCTTTTTCTTTGATATTTAGAGGGCAATGGACTGACTCTACCGGAAATATGATACTGTAATGGACAGTATAATATAAATTTTAGAGTACTATTTATGGCTGAAAAGCATCTCATTACAGGAAACGATTTTGCCTTATTAATTTAATATAAAAATATTGGTATAGAGTGAAAGAGGATACTCTTATAATGCATTTAAAACATTTTAATTGCTCCATACCTATATTATCTTTCAATTAAAAAGGTGTAATCTAAAACTTTTTCTTGAATTTGAAGTCTCTTTGAGGTCTAATTGGTTTTGCACAAATCTTTGACATAATTAATTCTCTACTGATTAATTGCCCTTCTTTGTATAAATGAATCACGCCCTATTTAAACTTTCTTTATACATTCCGATCAAAGCGTAGTATTTAGTATATCATTTATATTCATCATAGCGATAAAGAAACTTAACCTCAATTATTTAATATTATTCATTTAAATTATGCCGAACTGGCCTATTTTGATGCATGTCTTTGTAATATCAATATGTATCTCTCTCGTTCCAGTGTCGTTATATCGGATGACCAAATTTTCATTGTATCCTATACAACTTCGTTATTTTTGCAAGATTTTACAATTTTACAATTTTTATCTATTAATTTTTCCTAATATTTTTTAAAATAATTTTAGCTTAACCTGAAAATCTCTGAGATTTTGTAATCATGAATTAATAAATTCATAATGAAAACTTTATCTTCGTTTGCTAGCACCATTTAGGATAAATTATAGGATAAAATAAAAATGCAATCTATTGCAATTTCGTTTTACACACTGCAATAGTCTTTCAAGTGCTAGTTTATCTTAACCCTTAATATTACTTTTTCGACTGTATAACAGTTGGGTAAATTTTTCAAGTGACGCGGACGGTATAGGTAGGTATATATAGTAATATTACCTAAACTGTCATATAATATAGAGAGTACAATGCGTAGCTTTTTGGGGCCTCTTATTTGGATTTGGCAATTCTGAGTTTACCAGATTTTCTCCTAGAATTGGACTTGCAGAAATATCGACCGGTATTGTTGCAACTGCAAGAGTGGCTAAGGAATGGTTTAGTGGTTGACGTTGAATATACAAAAAAATAAAAAAATTAAAAAAGTGTATGGATGTGCTCAGTTAGTTCTAAAAAACATATTTTAACTGCAGTTAAATTATTGTAACAAGCTGCGTTTTGGCACACTTATGTAAAGAGTGAAATTTTACAAGCTTGTGTATTTAACAGTGAAAATAAGTGAAAAGTTAAATAAAAAAAGAAAAGTTCAGCCGGTACAGCTGTGCAAGATCACGTGATTGATAACCAATGAGAACGCAGAGAGCAACCACGCTACACCGTTGATCGTTGCTCTCACTCGCATTCAATACTACCCGCAGCGTATATCTCTATCACGCACAACATTTATTTTAATGTTTTCCAGTTATTAATCCCCGGAAAAAATATCTGAGGGAATATTTTTAAATGTATCTAATTAGGATGCTATTAAAATTTCAGCGTGTATCAATTACTTATTTTTTTTATTTTCGAAAATACAACTTTGGAGTATTGTGGTTTAATGTTAACCTGTCCCAAAGTGTCTGCCTTACCTATTTTTTTACTCAAAATCAACTTAACTTTCGAGTAGTACTTGTGGGCTTCTAATTCAAACACTTTTTTTGGCTCATATTTTTTTACACCTTTTTTATATACGCAGTAACTGGCGTACCCACCTAGGTCAGGCCAACACTCTATTTCCTACACATCTTACCTTTAGATACTACTATGTAAAATTTCTACCTGAATCACACATTTCATGAAACAGGGGTCATCAGCTCTCCGACTATAAACATTATTGAAATGTGGAAAAATTAAAGTGGCAAAGGAACTACAGTTCGTACAATATGTATGTGTAGTTGAACTACCGGCAACCCTGACCTACACAATGTTTTTCATTGGCATAGACATTTTTTTTTCTTAGGGGGGTGAATGTAGAAGGTCTTTATATGCATATTTTCAACACCACAGCTGATATTGAATGCAAGTTTCCACACCACTCATGAAGTATTGCTTTCAGCACGTTACTATTTTTTAGTGGGTAGTTCGCCAGTAGCCATATTTCCCACAAGAAACAAAAATAAATATGTACATAACAGCTAAGTAGTCGAGAAAAATAAACTTAAAAACGGAAAACTAAAATAAATATACTTTCGATTGAAATTCAGTCATATTTGTTGTGTAAGTAGGTACCTACCTACTAATTTTTAATTTTGCCCACTGATGTAAATTATTAATTTGTGATCCAGGATGGTAAGTACCTACATAAAAATAAAGTCAATGAACAATAGGTACCTACTTACAAGGGGTTAAGTTAAGCGGTTAAACTACTCACACGGTTAAACTACTCACAGTTAAAGTAGAAAGTTTTTATATGTAGATTTTCAACACCACAGCTGATATTGAATGCAAGTTTCCCCACCACTCAAGCCATATTTCCCACAAGTAACAAAAATAAATATGTACAAAACAGCTAAGTAGTCGAGAAAAATAAACTTTAAAACGGAAAAATAAAATAAATATACTTGCGATTGAAATACAATCATATTTATTGTCTAAGTAGGTACCTAATCTACCAAATCGTTTACACTCAACAAAGACAAAGATTATTAACAGACAAGGTTTGACAAAGATCAGAGCTTGTTTGTTAATAGGTACCTACATAACTAAACCGAGACTAAATTCAACACATTTTTAAAAATCATTACAAATGCAATACATACCTACCTACCAGCTTCTCATCGCAAAGCGTTTTCCAATACACACACTTTTTACAGCCAATTAAAATTAGAAACTGACCTTAAGGGTTTTTACAGTCATTGAAAATTTTCCTTTCTTTTGTGGCTAGGTTTATAATTTTATAAACAGGGCTATAATTTTATAAACAGTCTATAGAAATTTTAATTTTGCCCACTGATGTAAATTATTAATTTGTGATCTAAGGTGGTAGGTACCTACATAAAAATAAAATCAAAGGACAATAGGTACCTACTTATGCAATAAACCAGAGAGCGTTTCCAATTTTCGTAAATCCCAATAAAATACCTAACTTATATCGTTGTATTTATAACCTAGCGGCCTCAAGCACTGGAATATTTTTTAGATAAAATTATTTGAGAAATGTCTTAAGTGGAGGATGTAATAGGTACCTACCTACCTCAGTACACGTCAGTACCTACTTCGAGCAGCCCATAAATCAACTTTTTTTTTGTTAAAGTCGGCTCTGCTCTAACACCCACTATCCATTTTTGCCATCAAATAATATTTTCCTTAAATTGTTTTAACATGCCTATCCTATCTCGTAAATAAAGCGAGGTCTGGTGGAAATCTACGTTTTTCAGGTTTCATACGAAACGAACAAACATGTTTGCTAACCGCCATACTCTTTTATTTCAACTCTCGTAGCGATGTATACCTACATAGGTAGGTATATAAATAATATATTAGCAATTCCCGCGAACACGCCACTGTAAGATATGCGAACCTGATCCTATTCGATCCGAGAATCCGATCCCGATCCGAGAGATACGATTCCAATAAGTTAAAAAGAGATATACTGCTCGAATATTCGTAATTAGAAAGGTCGTGGAACGGCGTTGCCGCTTTTAACTATAAAAATAGATGTTTACGTAATTGCCATATTTAAAGTAGACGAAAATAAATGTAAAAACGTAACATCTTGACCTATAATATATTATTGTGTGCACAATTATTATTTAATAACATTCATAAATAATATATACAACTTTAATATAGTATTGTGGAATTTGATATTTTAATTGAATACCGAGAAATTTGAGAATTACATTGAGAATTGAGGATAAATGTATTTGTTTATATAATATTACAAAAAAATATTTATTATACCGAGAAATGGTGGATATACCTCAACTTCCATATTATATATAATTTGTATAACAGGCTATTTAAGCCAGACCCTTATTTTTTTACTTGTTTCATTCAATCTACGTTCCTTTGACAACTTCTATTTTCTAAATTGGCCTGACATTATAATGCCAGTGGGGGTTTCCCTACTCGAGCCCAAATAGAGATAAATTATTCACATATAGAACCGTAACAATCTACAATTTTGATTTTCTCCTGAACATTTTTTCACATGAATAATGCCGGCTTTATATTTTATATGTAACCTAATCATGTGGCAAGGTAATAACATCTATTAATCATCCTGTATATTATACCAAATGTTAACAAAATCCTTGTGTAAAAAAATTTGTTTAATAGAAAATTATTTTAATGACCACTCTGTTAAAAATGAAAAAGTAAGAGTGGCTTAGAAAGGAGATTCCCATTTATAGCCGTTTCCTCTATGGCTGCCTCTTCTACTTTACTTTTCGTCCATTCCACACACAAATTGATCTATATGGCATGTAAAATCTGTATACTAATATGACAGAAAATATGGAAAACAATTCCGATCAGTTAATGCTATCGCATGTTTACCAGAGGCGGCTTGTGGCTGCCTTCGTGTTTTTTGCCCAAATATTTTTTATATGAACTTCCACATAACCATTGACAGAAGGTTATGAAGGAAGAAGGGATCATACCAAGAAGAATTAGTCGATTTTTTTAAGATCGCTCCATAAACAAAGTTAATTACCGGAAAATTCAAAAACCGTTCGAGATATGAGGTCCATATTTACGCCATTAATCTTGAAATACAGGATTTTTTTTTGTTGGAATGGTACCATAACGAACGTTCTTAGCAGAAATAAAAAAATAGCAAAAAAAACTCAGTTCCAAGATTATGACAAGTTTGACCATATAACGTTTATTTTGTTGATTAGTTTAGATAGGATGAGCTCTTAATCATAACACATTAATATAGATGTTCAAATGGCGGGTTTATAATACAAATATTACGGTCAAAATTACTAAATGTGAATACCTAAGTATTAGTCTCCAAATATTTGAATGTATCAATGACTGTATCTACTCGATCAACTGGATAGTCCTTGGTATGAGCTATTTAATGAATTTATAATGATATACGTTAGCATGTGTGTTACGTATTGTAACCTGGCACTTGTTAATTTAGGTATTGACAAAGGGCGTTGTACATTTGTCTCGATTAATTGATAATTAATGGTCAACATTTAATTGTCGTGCACTATAACGAAGCACCGTCCCCTCATACATAATATATTTTATACAATTTAGGTCACTGTTAGCCTTCATTTACAAATTGTTGTTTTGACAGGATAGGTTTTGCTTGCACTTTTTTTAGCTGAGTTTTACAATTGACCATATTCAGTCTTAGATTAAATGTACCGGAAATGTATTACTCTTTAGTACTTACCTAGAATATTTTTTAATAGTCATATTAATTTAGAACCATGAAATGAGTATTTGAATTAAAAATTATTGGAACAAATGACTGAATTAGAGATTGTGGGACCTCAAATGAATAATAAACGACCAATTGTACAAAACAACTGTTGACTACAAATTCCATGACGTTGATTAAAATCTCTTAGTCAAAATCGATTAATTTTGTCACCGCGAATGTGGTCGTTTACGTAATTGGTTTCAGAGGGGGTTTTTTGATAGTAAAAACGTTTTAAAAGAGATATTCTCAATTAATATTTTCATCATTTTTTTTTTCTATCAAGGAATTAGAAGTTTTATTTTTAGATAATTAGAGATTATTAGTATTTATCAACAATTAGATAGTCTGTATTTTTACACCGACATATGATTTACAAAATAATGTTTCACTTAATAAATAAAATATATTTCCTCAGCTTCCATACTATTTCAAATACAAAAATCAATGAGGTTATTATTAAAACTTCCAGATCATTAGTCTATTTAACAAGTATATGTTTACAACCAATACACTTTCCAAGCCTTAACAATTTGGGTCAAACCAATTTATAAACAAGCAGAATATAAAAACATAGAACCAGGAAAAACATCACAATATAGAAAATTACAAACAGTGATTAAAAATAGTCAGCGTGATAAAAAATTTAATGGGAGCATACCTTTTGAAAAAGTTAAAAAAGTAGAATTGTGTATTAACAAAAAAATAATTGCCTTCTCAGCCATCAATTTGGGTTTCAAGAAAACAAGACAAATGATGCTGACATCTAAAATATTCGTCTAGATAAAAGCCTTGTGTTTGATTTTTTAAGGATTTACAATGCTTCTGATACTGTTAATCGGAATCTATTTTCAAAATAATTCCATATTGGCATCCGTGAATCAGAAAAATATCTGAAAAAGAAAATAAACGTAAATATGCTGTAGCAACTACTATGAGTAATTAGAACAGATAATTTTTGGAATACTTCAAGAGAATGTTTTGAGGTCAATTTTATTTTAAATAAATTTAGAAATTTGCAATTGGTAATAACCATGAACTGTATTGGTATTATAAAAAAGCTTCTGTTGATCTGAATTCTGTTGATTTAAATATAATTTTCATAAATGGAACTTTGGCTATTTCAAATATAATGTATGCTAAATCATTCATTGGCATCTTGATCAAGTGATATTATCATATCAAAACAAAAAATATAAAAAAATTGAAAATGGAAAGATTTCTACGTACTTTCCTTTACATTATATGTTTATAATACCACTTTTTTTCAATTTATAATTACTCCAAAACAATGCGAAAAGCTTAATATTGCTTTCATACAACTCAGTACAATTGCAATATATTTGTGGAGGGTAGTTAATTAATCAACAATTTGAAAGGGTGATTAAAGAAGGCGGAAATAATAAACCTGACGCCTAAGGCATCCCCCTTGTAACAAGAACAATTTATTCTAAGTTCTGAAGTAAGTAATTAATGGTGCATAATGACTAGAAAATAGTTATATAAGAGGTACTTGAAAGAAGGACTTTAATTCACTTTTGTTGGAATTATCAATGTCTATGTTTCCGTTCAAACACACAAAAGAAAGTTTCTCACAGAATAGGAAGTGCATTTTAGATTCTTGTGTATAATAACTGAATTCAATGCATTTGTTTGGAACAGTTGCTTGTTAAATCTACATTGTATACAAAAGCTTAAGTTATACTTGGCGTGAAGAACAGCCTCAATCCTCAATAACTGATTTGTTTGATTGATATTTAATAAACGCAATCTTTAATATTCTCACAGGTCTTCTTCCTATGGCTTGCTTGTTGTGTTTTGAGTTGGTTCACTAAACTTTAGTTGGAATCCCTATAGAGATGAAGTTTTGCTAGGTAGTTACTTCAGTTGCTCATTACGTGGAGGGAATAAGAAATTTAAAGTTATATACTGATAGTTTACTTTTTAATTTTTGTCTTATTAACTCATGAATAACAACTGGGTGGAACGACTGGAATTGGTGAGCGAACAGCTAATAATCATACACTTTAATCTACAGGGGATAGCAGAGGCGTGTATCCAAGATGTAGCTTAGATTCAATGTTAAATATATGCATATTTAAATATTCTGGAATGGTATCTGACGTGTTCCCTTCGACTTTATACTACAGAAGATAGAGAATGTGTCTTCAACATTACACTAGCACAGCATGTTTGAGGGGATAGAAAAATATAAAAGGGGATAAGAAAACTTCATGAGATAAAAAAATTAGTTCTGTCAAGATAGAGACACCATGTTAGGATTTTATATTGATATTTAAATATATTATTTTGTGTTCCTTAGGATAAGCAAATTTACAACGTGATGATGTCAAATTTTCAGAATTTTATAATTTAAATTTACTAGTAGGTATACAGAGTGAGTCAGTTTTTTGTAGACAAACTTTAACAGGGGATAGAACGCACGTTTTTAAAAAGAAAAGTGCCTATAAATATATGGCCGATTTAGCTTCCTAAGGAAGATACAAGGTGTTAAAGTTTCATTTCTTTTTACATTAATGTGTAATATTTTCTGGAACGATATATTCACTAAATATTTTACACATATCTTAACCTGCATAGGATCACTATCTAAATATGGTGTGTTATCACTATCTAAACCTACCTAAATATGGTGTGTTAAGGATTCTAAAAAGCCGAAATCTCTTATTCTTTATCTTTTTCCAATGTAGTCAAAATAAATATTTGTTATATCAAGCTTTACTCAAATACAATACTTTTATATGTTGAAATCTGTTAAATTACAAATGTACTTACAATACAATAGATTATTGTGCAGTTGCCAAAAGTCTTAAAAATTTCCTTTAAGTTTTATTAAACTTGTGCATGTACCAATTTCGGTTTCAATTTTTGTTGTTGTTTGCTAAATAATTTCAATTTAAAACTAGCGTATTTCTAACTGTACGTAATAATTGCAACAAAATATTATACTCCTTGGAAAACAAGTAAGCATTATGTCATATTTTGAAACGACAGTTTGACGTATTACAAGTTTATCTACAAACAATTTTGCTTCATCTTGATTATTTTCACTGTTATTAATTATTATTTTTATGATTAAAAAGTTATTTTATGTGATTTGCCAGATTTTAATTAGTGTAACATGCCGTTTACATTTACAAATAGCGAACAAGCCGACATTCATTTTATTTATGGGTTCGCAAATGGGAATTCAAGATACGCAGCTAGGGAGTATCGAAGAAGATTTCAAAATAGACGACAACCTCATCATTCCGTTTTTGTGAGTATCCACCGTCGATTTGTTAACCAGGGTTTGAAAAATGTACCCGGGGGCCGACAGAACAACCATGGACGAGATAGAGACCGTATATTGCGGGAATTTAATAGGAACTCAACGACAAGTACTCGACGTGCTGCTATTGCTCTTGGTATTTCCCAAAGTAATATTTCCCGGGTTTTAAAACGGGATCACAGACGCCCATATCATTTTCAACCTGTTCAAGGTTTATGTCCAGGTGACGCTGAACGAAGACTTACTTATTGTAGGTGGGTTCTTAACTCCATTCAAAATAATAGGGATTTCTTATCCAATATACTGTGGACTGATGAATCTTGTTTTACTCGTCGTGGTATAGTAAATTTTCACAATCTGCATGTATGGGCACATGAAAACCCACATGCCATTCGACCACGAAGTTTTCAACATGAATTTAGTACAAATGTCTGGATTGGAATTTACGGCAACCACGTGTTTGGACCTTATTTCTTGCCACAACGTGTAAATTCAGA
This sequence comes from Tetropium fuscum, assembly GCA_964058915.1. Lineage (NCBI taxonomy): Eukaryota > Metazoa > Arthropoda > Insecta > Coleoptera > Cerambycidae > Tetropium > Tetropium fuscum. The sequence goes on from CAXKVY010010319.1 coordinate 18,549, forward strand.
AAATTTCCTACAATTTTTAGAAGAACACCATGGTAATATATGGCAAGTCATTCCTTTGAATTTAAGAAGACAGTCTTGGATTCAACTTGATGGGTGCCCGGCCCATTATGGCAGAAATGTAAGAAATTGGCTAAACAATAACTATCCAGGGAGGTGGATAGGTCGTGGAGGTCCAGTGGCGTGGCCTCCCAGATCCCCCGATTTAACACCACTTGACTTTTTTGTGTAGGGATTCATTAAGGAAATAGTGTATACCACTCCGGTTAATACACTTGAGGAACTTCAAAATCGCATTAGAGATGCTTGCAATGAAATAAGGGTGCATCATTTAGTTAACTTAAGACGTTCTATGATACGTCGCAGTGAAATGTGTATTGAGAAGAACGGTTTACATTTTGAACAAAGTATCTAATTTTATGTATGTAGGTACTAGTGTTATTGTTATTAATTCTTGTAATTGTTATTTATAAATCATTATTGCTAACAATTGTTATTTATTCCACAATTATTATTGTTAATTAAATATTGCTATAAATTCAAAAATGTTTATATCTCCATAAACATTAACATCAATGTTCATCTAATGTTTTTTTTTGTAATTGTAATTACTTGGAAAGAGATAAAGAGATTTCGGCTTTTTAGAATCCTTAACAAACCATATTTAGGTAGGTTTCGTTGAAAGAATTAAATATTTAGCCGATAATTATTATTGCTAATAAATAAATTACTTAATTTAGTACCACATCAAACACTAAAAATCAAAATAACTAGGAAACGCACAGGAATTTCGAAACAGAAGAAGGGACATTATTTTTGTTAAACTGTATGTAGATAATGAAAATAACAGTTTTTTTTAAATAGTCTTTGGCGTAGAAGTTCTGTTTACGAAAGGGGTGGAGCACCCCTTCCACCCCGCCACTGTGCAAGTTTTTGAACATTCTTACCGCTTGTTTTATGCGCCTTAATTAATAGGCATTATCCCCCAAACATGAAAAAATCTAAGGTCATAAAATCTCAAAATCTCTTTTCGGGTCATAAAGAAAATTCGAGAAAAAAAAATTATAATAACGACATTACACTGTCAGAGAAACAACGGCCAATATCTCGAAGACTGTCATAGTTAGAGCAAAATTACAAGAGATCAAAATTGTTACTAAGGGGCCGTTATTTTAGAAATATGTATCAGATAATGTCAGTGGCGTACGAAAAAAAAGTTCTATTATGCAGAATAGTCGAAGTACCCGAAAAAAGTAACATCCACTATAGTATTTTCGACAGGAACAATACAACATGTTGATCCTATGCAGGTTAAGATATGTGTAAAATATTTAGTGAATATATCATTCCGTTCAGAAAATATTACACATTCATAAAAAAAAATTAAATTTTAACACCCTGTAGCTTCCTTAGGAAGCTAGATCGGCCATATCTTTATAGGCACTTTTCTTTTTAAAAACGTGCGTTCTATCCCCTGTTAAAGTTTGTCTACAAAAAACTGACTCACCCTGTATAAGAATATGCTATAATCTATTTTCACTTTTTTGATGCTACTAACCACACCCTATGTGCTTCTTCCATTCTTTACTAACAGAGGATAGAAGACAAGGCAGAAGGTTAGAAAACTATAATTTCAACATGCTAAACTTTTGACTTCATTTTGTGTCTGATGTGCATTTTGCTATAGAAATAATAGTTTAAAGTAAACTAAAATAAAGTAAAAGTATTTTAGCCTGTGGCCTGCCTTTAAATTAAATTTCTTTACCATGAATTATCTTATGAGCAAACATAAAAAATATGTCTACATAGAAACTGTATAGAAATTATCAATGTGCAAACATGGTGTGTCTCAAGGAAACCTCTTTGAGCCATTACTGTTTTATGTTTATACAGCAGATTTTTGAAAATATGTAATATTCTAACTCGCATCAATAAGTCAGTGGCAGACAATAGTAAGTCCGTTCTAAAATAGATATCGTCTGCTTTTAACACATACATGCACTTTAAAACTAAATGAATCTAGGATGCTACTAATTTACGGTAGGTAGGCGGAGTTAGTAAATCACTATCTTCCCTTTACTGTTAACCTCAATTGAAAAATTTTGTCGCCCACTACAACTACTGCAAGAACTCGTACATCTTACTATATAGGTTTATAATTCTATTTAAAAGAAATATGACATATCTAGATAATACGACATATTATTCATGGACCTTATTTCATTCAATTAAGTAATTGAATCATATCTATAGAAGTAGGTATAGATCGAATTAATTGATTATATTGGTTATATTTAATTATAATGGACTTAATTGGTTATATTGTATATTGTATTGTATGCTTTTTTGTTGTGAATTTAAATCACCTCCATGCAAACCTCGTACATCTTACTATTATAGGTTTATAATTCTATTTATATCATAATGTCATATCTAGATAATACGACATATTGTACATGCACCTTATTTCATTCAATTACGTAATCGAATCGTATCTATTGAAGTAGGTATAGACCGAATTAATTGATATTGTACGTAACAATAATAGTAAAGCCATATTGTTATTCCTGTTGTTATGTAGCAATCCATTTAGTGCAATTGAAATGAATCCTTAAGGAAGGTGAAAAGATATCCTTAACTAATGTATTTATATTAACTTGGGCAGGTTACTACGAATACTACTTAAATATATTAAGAGAACAAGGGTTTATTTCGTCTATAAGTGTCCATAATAAAGTTAATGGAAGCAGTAAAATTTGCAGGGTGCTCTTACTCGTTCAGTTTGCAATAGCTTAGCTGTTAAATTAATTTTATAGTTTAACAAATTTAATGTTCTATAAAAAACTTTCATTTTCTATTTTAACTTCCTTGGGATTATTTTAACATAATAGGTACAAATTAAATAAAGACATTTCTCAAGCATTTCTCTGATTGTTTCGAACTATCAATAATTTTAAGGGGATTTGGCGAATCTGACGGTTTGACCATAAAGCCAAGACATCAATTGTTGTCAAGGCATATGGACCGAAGTTTTAGAGTTAGGTAGCTGTTTTCGCTGGATTGAAAAATATGCACCGAACCTGTCGAAGTTCTACTGTCCCTATCAAGAACTCTACCATTGGCGCATCCGGCAGAAACTGGAATTGTCCATATACTCCAAGCATTTATAACTATAGCTCCTATCGAGAAAAGTTAAATAAGAAAGTTATAGATATTAATAAAATCTATCCAAATGCTTCTATAATAATTTTCGATATTTTTTGTACTTTTCGGGTTATATCGAAAATACCTCTAAGAATCGAGTTCTCTAGAACTCAATCACTATACTTCGGGTAAATATAGCTCATAATAAGCCAAGAAAAAACTTTTTTGAAAAATTTCAAAATATTTATTATTTATCGATTTTTAAAAAAAAAGATGCTCTCCCCTAAGTTCGCTCTATCTTCTCGAGGGCTCGTGCTAGGGCATAGAGTAGCCGCTCATTTTATTCGTGAACAGTTGCGCTATTATCCAATAGAACAGTTGTATCGAATTTTGAGTATTTGAATATTTTAATTGTATTTATTTTAATTTATTGGATTTATTTAATTGTATTTATTGTATTCATATTAATTGTGTTTATTTAATTGTATATTAATTGAATTGGAGTATTTGAGCTTTAGGGAATTTAAAACGATCTACATGTCCTGCTTCATTTCAATTAGAAAACAACATGCCTTCAGGATTTTATTTGCAAGTACAAAAGTGGTTAGGTAATGACTACGGTGTAAGTCAGTGGGAATGGGAAATCTTACAACATACTAAGGCCAATGTGCACTAAGGAACCCTTAATACTTGAAGAACTTAATACTAGGTGTAAAAAACATTCGCTCAAATGCATGAGTGTTTGTACATTGTGAGTCAACTCGAGTCAACGAAGAGAAGAATAGTGTGGTAATATACATTTTATGATAATGATTTTGTACATAGTACACAGATATTTGCATAATAAAATGCATACGAAATTTAACGTGTGTGGAACTCAGGGCTCTACAAAGTTTATTGCGCTTTCCACATTTTTGTAAAAAAAAGGTGCAATGTATTAAAATTAATTTTCTGACCCTTGAAATAAAAAAATACAATAAAACTGTTCAACAGGATAACAACGCAACTTTGAATGAATAAATTGCCGCTTACTCGATGGTCTAGGACCACCCCCCGAGAAGATATAGCGAACTTAAGAGAGCATCTTTATATCGAAAAATCGATAGATCTCGATAAATAATCAATATTTTTTAATTTTTCAAAAAGATTTTTTTCTTAGCTTGCCACGAGCTATATCTACCTATCAAGTAAAAAGTATGGGAACGTTATAGTTAGTGGATTCTTCACATGGTGTCGAAGTCGGTTAATTTGGCTTGGATGACTTCGCTAGGTCGATTGGTTCAAGATATATGGCCAAAACTCGAAAAATTTAAGATAACGGCATTTTTTCAACAGGCTGCTTTTCCCCAACTCGGACTTGGGACCTTTCGGATACCAATGAAGGCATTGTTCTTAATATTTCCAGAAATTTTCTTTCAGGTTGTTTCAAATTTTGTCCGCATCAGGGCCCATTTTTGTCTAATTGCACTGACTAACAACTATACCTAATTACCTAATGTGTATATATATATATATATATATATATATATATATATATATATATATATATATATATATATATATATATATATATATATATATATATATATATATATATATATATATATATATATATATATATATATATATATATATATATATATATATATATATATATATATATATATATATATATATATATATATATATATATATATATATATATATATATATATATATATATATATATATATATCGAAATAATAAGTTATATTTATATATTAAAAATAATGAGTTATGTTTATGTATTAAATTTTTTTCAATGTTTATTTGAAATTATTTGAGTTATTTTTATTTATTAAATTTGATGTTATTTTGATAATTTTGATTTTTTTATTTTAAATTTTGTTTACCCAAGTATACCTACCTACCATTGGGCATCATTTGAAATATTTATACTTACAGGAGTCGGTTCATTAGGGAAGTTAGCAGAAACTATACATCCACAACAATACAGATACAATTTACCCAAATTTAACATAATTTTATTCACAATTTTTTATCAAATTTTTTATAAATTGTTTGTAATCAGAGAAATATATTTATACGTTTATGCAAACAATTATACATATTTATGTATAACATTAAATATTTGCTTGTATTATTATTATGTACCTACCTACTAAAAATTGTCTATTAATTTAGATATAAAATTCTATGCTACACATCACTCCATCTATCGAGTCGTAGCTATATATCAAACCTTTAAGATGTCTCTCTGATGTCTAGGTATTATGTAACATAGATTCCTATACTACGAAATAAACTAAAAAACACAGAAACTTGCCTTAAACCGATTTACAGATTGTCTTTTATCTATGATGATGTACTATCTACGATCTATGACTCATATTTTCTAATTTTTAACCTATGATATGAAATTTACTTATTATGTTGTACATTTATGAAGATTTTTTTCAAAAGAAATGTTCGAAATGTTATAAAAAGATCTACTTTACTAGTTTTAGAGCTCAAAATGGTAAGTAAACTGCATGCATGTTATTCATTGGTATGTTAATTAGGTTATCAAATACTTGTTATATTCTGATCAGATATATATATATATATATATATATATATATATATATATATATATATATATATATATATATATATATATATATATATATATATATATATATATATATATATATTTATAAGGTGTACCTTTTATATTGTTTCGCTGTTATTTTAGGCCTTTAGTTCCCTGCTGGGGTTTGCAATTATGCACTACTTATACCATCTCTCATGGATGCTCTTCTGTAATGGCCAATAAATGTTCTTACGAAACTGGACCCTCGTCTGCTTGCTGCGTATTAAATATTCTTGTATGCGATGTTGTAAGTATTTCTATCCTTGGTATTTTCTGATAATTTCTTAATTTTTAATGAGAAGCTGTTAAAATTTTCTATGCAACATGCTTTCTTCAAAACCCACTCGTTGCTACTCAATAAAATTGTTTTTTCATCTGTTTTACTTCCTTGGAAACCTTGTATTTACCTACTTGTTTAAAGTTCTGTTTATTGTTTCTTTTTCACTTAATAAGTTTTTTAACTTATACTTATACTTATACACTTTCACTTTGTTTATATACAGGGTGAGTCAGTTTTTTGTAGACAAACTTTAACAGGGGATAGAACGCACGTTTTTAAAAAGAAAAGTGCCTATAAATATATGGCCGATCTAGCTTCCTAAGGAAGCTACAGGGTGTTAAAATTTAATTTTTTTTTATGAATGTGTAATATTTTCTGAACGGAATGATATATTCACTAAATATTTTACACATATCTTAACCTGCATAGGATCAACATGTTGTATTGTTCCTGTCGAAAATACTATAGTGGATGTTACTTTTTTCGGGTACCTCGGATATTCTGCATAATGGAACTTTTTTTTCGTACGCCACTGACATTATCTGATACATATTTCTAAAATAACGGCCCCTTAGTAACAATTTTGATCTCTTGTAATTTTGCTCTAACTACGACAGTTTTAGAGATATTGGCCGTTGTTTCTCTGACAGTGTAATGTCGTTATTATATTTTTTTTCTCGAATTTTCTTTATGACTTATAAACGAACGCTTAGATTTTTTCATGTTTGGGGGATAATGCCTATTAATTAAGGCGCATAAAACAAGCGGTAAGAATGTACAAAAACTTGCACAGTGGCGCCCATATCATTTTCAACCTGTTCAAGGTTTATGTCCAGGTGACGCTGAACGAAGACTTACTTATTGTAGGTGGGTTCTTAACTCCATTCAAAATAATAGGGATTTCTTATCCAATATACTGTGGACTGATGAATCTTGTTTTACTCGTCGTGGTATAGTAAATTTTCACAATCTGCATGTATGGGCACATGAAAACCCACATGCCATTCGACCACGAAGTTTTCAACATGAATTTAGTACAAATGTCTGGATTGGAATTTACGGCAACCACGTGTTTGGACCTTATTTCTTGCCACAACGTGTAAATTCAGAAAATTTCCTACAATTTTTAGAAGAACACCATGGTAATATATGGGAAGTCATTCCTTTGAATTTAAGAAGACAGTCTTGGATTCAACTTGATGGGTGCCCGGCCCATTATGGCAGAAATGTAAGAAATTGGCTAAACA